>JAQFVV010006216.1:8920437-9092937 GCA_028023455.1 Epiperipatus broadwayi | reverse complement strand
CCCTAAAATTTTTATCCAGGAATTTCATGGGCATTTTTTTTTACTTGTGCAATAACATAGCATGTGCATGTTTACTAAAACTATCAGTGTATCAAACTTAATAGCATATTTAGATTTAAAATAAACATTCCACATAACTTTCATGCGAAAAGTATACAAATATGGCATTTTGAAATGTTTACAAATTGTATATATATGTATGCCATCAAATTATAATGGTCTTGGGGGGGGGACGTAGTTTTTTTAATTATTAACTTGTGGTTTTGAATAACTTTGAGCTGGCACAGTATTGCTAGTTATTCTGGGTTCACTATATATTTTGTATAAATACAAAAAAAAAATTATAAATAGGTTAAAGTTTGTAAATTTTTGGTTTGTCAATAAATGAGAAGAAAAAAGAAATAATATTTATTTCATTGATTCTGAAAAAGATTTTGAAAAGCTTAATTGGATTGTTTTGTTGATTTTTAAAGACAAGAAATAGATTAGAAGGAGAAATGACTATTTAAAAAATTTGAATATGAATTAGAAAAATATGTATAAGATTAAATAATTTTTAAAAAAATACCGAAAAAAATGCAAAGCGGAAATGTCTTTTATCTGTTTATTTAACGGTAATTTAGATTAATTATCAAGTGAGGGTTGTCTTGATAAGGATGGAGTTTGCTTCAGAAAAAGGATTCATTGTATATGATGTGCAGATAGTGCAATAATGCCTACGGTTAGCATAACTGCCTTCCAAGCAGCTGGCCCGGGTTCGCATCTCGGTCAACGCTTTGACATATAAAAAAAAGATGATGAGTTTAACAGAATGCTAAATATAGTTAGTGGAATTTTAATAAGTTTGGAATAAGAGTAGGTGCAATTAAAATAATAAATGACTGAAAAAAATAGAAATTAAAAATCAATTTATAGAATTATCTGGTGTCTTTAAGTAGATGTGAAACTCGTTTAACTGGTGAAAAAAATAATAATAAGTTACAAGTAAAAGCTGAAATAGCTATTATAGGAGATTATTGTACGATATTTTGAATGAGATCTAAAAAGAATCATATTAAGTAATATATCGTACATAGAGCAAAAAATAATAATTTAGAGAAAATCATATTGAAAGAATAAAGTTAAAACTGAAGAAGTATTGAAAATAGTAAATGGTGAAAATCAAAATAAAAAACAATTAAGAGGAATTGAATTTGGTTGGTCATAAACTTGGATTATAATACTGACAGATTTTTAAAATGGTTAATATTTGAATGAAATCAGTATGAAGACAGCTGACACATTACTAAGAACGGCAACAAAAATTGCTGTAAAAAGCAACAGTATATCAGTATTTTTTTACTGAGATAAGACAATGTATAAAGAAAAAAAATGAATATATATATAAATAATCAACTAAGAAGAATTGAATATTTAGAAATTTGTAAAATGGTGAAAAAAGTGTTAATAACAATATAAGAAAATATAATTGTAAATTAGCAAAGAAAGTTATAAAAGAAAAAAGTCTCAAAAGTGTAAAACAACACATCTTGATATTGATAGTATTTTGCAATAAGAAAAAAAAAAAAATTATTATCAAAAAAAAATGACATTATTAAAACGTATGAAAAAGTTCAATAAAACCTTATATAACAATAAAAAATAAGAAAACAACATATTCTCTACATTACTACATATTATGAAGTACTTAATATTGTAAATTAAAAAGTGAGACAGGCAGTTAAGTCTATAAAAAAAGATAAAAGGTCCAAAAAAAGATGGAATTGTAATATTTTATAAGAAGCAGGTGAAGAAATAGAAAAATCTTTGGCAAAATTATATATCAAATGTCTAAATGATAATGATATACCACTTGATTGGAAAAATGCAGTAGTAATATTGATATGTAAGAAAGATGATAAAGAAGATTTTAGAAAATACAGACCTATCAGTCTTTTATCAGTTCTATACAAAATTTTTACCAAGATATTACAATTCATCCAAAACTAACTTTGGATTTTAATCAATAAAAAAAATAAGCTAAAAGTAGTTTTAAAACAGTGGATAGCATCCACATATTTAAATATATATATATAAAGAACCAAAGAATACTACTTGCTATTATGCTTTGAATATGTATATTATGAAAAAGGCTCTGTAAGCATTTCTACAATAATTAAATTATTGGACCATCAAGATATATGAAGATATTGTTATATTTTGATGATTAGTTATCAAAATGCAACTGCAATGATTAGGTTTCATGGTGATTTGTGAATTAAAATAGAAAACATAAAATAAAAGGAGTTTGAAGATGCTGTGACTGTATTTGCAAATAATATTTCACAGCTTCAGGACATACTTCAGGTATTATCATATGAAAGTAAGAAAGTAGTACTAAAATATAAATACTAAAAAGATTAAAATAATGTTCAACCAATTTTCTAAGAAAAAAAATATATAAATTGATTATCATGAATTAAAAGTTAACAACTATATATACCTCAGTCAGATTATTAATATTGATGAAAACATAATGGACTGCATTTAATCATAGAATTAAACTTGGATGCAGTTCTTTTGGTAGAAATAATTTAATATTGAAAGGAAATATTTCTATATGATTGAAAATAAAGCTTTTTAATAAATGTATTTTATCAGTTTTTATTTATAGATCTAGATTTGGACACTTAACAGAAGAGCAATACTGATTCCTCAAATTATTCAATGAAGTATGGAGAAATATAAGTTAGGAGTAACAAGGAGAGCTCAAAACTAAATACATGATTTAGAGAACAACTGACATCATTGAAAGAATTAAAATGCTGAAATGAAACTAGTCTGAGTGTATTATTGAAAAAGGTGGTAATAGATAAACAGTTCAAGTATTAAATGAGACCACAAAAAACTTTAAAGACCTAGAAATAGGTCACATATGAGATGGATAAAATAAATAAATAAGTTTGCTGGATGATGTGAAGAAGAGAGGCTAGAAAATGGAGAAATTGGATTAAACTGGGAATGAATGTCATTCTGCAATAGATCGATGATGGATGAAAATGATGGTGATGTTAGTATATTACAACAACAATTTGAAATTAAAGCAGAATTTTTATAAATACTAATTTAAAAAAAGGTAACTATGAATCTTACACTAGTAGAAATATAATATTTAATTTACCTGTTTAGGTTGTATCCTATTACAATTATCCCTTCTTTTTTTTACTGTTAGTGAATCAACGTCATCTAGTCAATCCAAATTAATCTGGAATTTTTATTTTTTAGCTAATTATAGCTACTTATCTATTTATTGATCAACACTGTTGATTAGCTTAGTCTGTTGCTTGAAAAAAAAAAAAGCTAAGCGTGATTGTGGAAAAAAATTCATCCTGTCTGAACTTGACCATATATTTACCCTATATCAAAAAGATAAATATTATTCTTAAATAATAATGAAAAAAGATCTGCTTTTAATTACTTTTTCAGAATTCTTTTTTTTTTTTTTTAGAATTTTATCATTATCATCACTATTTAGTAAATTGCATTATTAGTATCAGTTTCTGCGCAATCCATACTCATATCTTTATTTTCTCTTAAGTTATTTATTTTTAGTCTTATAACTTTTTTTTAATTGGCCAATTGCCAACTAGATTGATTATGAAATTAAATATTCTCAGTTATTAAAAAATAATATTATGTTACATCCAGCTTTAAACCCAACACAGTGAAAAGGAACAGAATGTTTTATTGGTCATTCCACATTTATATACAAAAGATTAAAACGTCGTTATATTATTTTATGATATTTATCAAGATATGTTTGGCGTCAATAGGATCATAACTTTGTAACTTATATTAGTTTTGCTATTATTTAAATTTCATAATAGATAAATATTACTCCAGCAATAATTATAAAGTATTTTATAAAACTGTAATTTCTTTACATATTTCAAACGTTCAAGCATTATATATATTTACATATTTAGTGATTGAAAATGATCAAAATAAAATATTGATAAATATTTGAAATTCTGTTTTAACCGTTGTCATTTTCATTAATCCCGTCTGTTTTCAAATCGACTTGTTTTATCAATGTCATAATGATAAATTGACAAATCATAAATCAATTTTGAGATCGGTTTCATATTATGATGGAAATTGAATAACTTCAGTAAATAGCGACACCCCTCGAATTATTCAAAGATTGAATAATTATTAAAATAAACTGAAGGAATTGCGTGTAAATAACTTCCAATTCAAATAAATTGCAAAGATATCTAATGTCAAAATTGCAATTACTTTTTATTCCCAACTATTTGTCAATGAAAATCTGATAACTCTTCGGTCTAGAACAAGCTAATCAATTCTTTTCAAATAATGCCAGCAAAAGCAGGATAAGATCAAATTAAAAAGAAGTGCGTTATGAATATTTTAAAAGTATTCTAGTAGCCTATGTTGATGTGCTGGGGAAGGTGGAAAAATGGAATCCTCCACGCCAATTTTACGTTGCCTCAAAAACACACACTATATATATATTATGCTTAATTAAAGTTATAAAAAAAAAATACAAGCTAATATTAATATACTTTTTTAAAAAAACGAAAAATATTCAGTTTTTTAATTTATCCCTCCTCCTATGTAGACGTACGTCCATACAAAAATTCTGATGATTTCTCAGTATTTTAAATACTATATTATATCTACTATACAAATGTAAAAACTATATAGAAGAAAAACAAACTTACATCTTACACTTTCACGGTTCATAGTGGATGTTTCAAATAAGACGACCTATGGTGACAGGTAAAGAGAGAAAATTATGTTAAGAGAATATGTATAGATAATACTTGTTCATTGACAGTTTGTTTACCATCTTCTAATACAATTTATTCTAACATTTTAATATCTAATTAAGATGCATAATTCCATGATAAGAATAGTACAAACATGGATAATTAATTTTTACAATTTATTTAAAAAATTACATCAAAATTATCCAACTTAAAGAGTAAATGTACAGGTTTCGCTTCAATATTAAGACCAATGATAAATATATCTATCAAAGTAAATGGTTTTCTTTTTTTATTAATATAATAATTTACTTATGTCTTTTAGGGCGCTGGCAAAGATGACATCAATAGCTACAATAAATAATGAACAAACATGTGAACAATTAACAGGACTTGTCAATAGACAAAAAATCATTTGTAAAAATAATTTAGAGATGATGGATAGTGTCCGAAGAGGAGCTCAAATGGCCTTGGAGGAATGTCAATATCAGTTTAAAAATCGCCGGTGGAACTGTAGTACAATGGATCCAGGAAAAATTTTTGGAAATGTTTTAAATGATGGTAAGTTTACAAAGTGAAAAAATACAATTTTTCAGAGTAGTGAAACATATATTTAATTATATTTTATTTTAACTAATATAAAGTCTGAGATTCAGAAGAATACTTACTTGCAATTTATATATTATTTTAGAATTTAGACATTTTTATAAAATATTTAAATATGAGAATAATAAGTACCATATATAAATAACTTAAATATTGTTCTTTCTATAACAATTTTTACTTCTTTCTTTTATTACGTATTTCTGTGATAGCTGAGCAATGCTTAAGTTTATAAATATGGCCTTCTAAGCTGAAAGCATTGCTCAGCTATTTATTATTTAAAGTCTAAATAAATTAATATTTTCTTTGGAAGAGAATAAACACTTATCATAGAATTATGTCATTCATTTTGTGTGATTCATGTCATTCATTTTTATACTGGATAAAATATAGTTTAAATGTCTTTGGAAAATAAGGAAGAGGTTAGTTAGTCCAGTGATAAAATGTCACCCAAAAGCTAAAGTCTACTTAAGATCAGCTGAAAAAAACTTTAAAAAAAATATTTTATCAAAATTGAATAAAATTATTATGTTCAACCTATGACTTTGTGATTAAACTTTACTTGGCATCAAAAGCAAATGATTATTTTCTTTTTTTGTAATATCTAAAAGATTTTTTATTGCTAAATAACGATATAATTTATAATATGTTTCTGCATTGTCTTTATGTTATATATAGTTTCATCAAATTCTTTAACATTAATTCAAAAAATTAAATACAAATTTGACAGCTATCAATTATCTTCAAACTACTGTTACACAGATATCATCTAGATTACAAAGTTATGTTTTTTTTTAATATAGTGTTTATTAAGTTCTCTATAAAAAGGCAGGTTGGGTTAAATAATTCTACATCATGTATGGTATTTAGTGGTAGCTTTCCACAATCTTAACATATTTTATTATAGCATCTTAAATTCAAAGATACACTATAACATAATGAAGCACCTTAAAATCATTAAACTATACATTTTATAAAATTAATTTAAATTAACACTATAAATTTTCTTTATATATATATTTTACAGTTTGAAATCTTAGAAGCGAAAAGATTGTGATATTTAGAGATTCGAAATATAAGGATGAAGCTGATTAAAAATATAAAGGTCCTTGACAAAATGTGCATCTAATATTAAAGATTGTTTCAGTTCATAAAAATAAAAGAAGATAAAAAAAATGCTATAATAATAATAGTGAAATGCTTTTGGTAACTATCTCAATTTTATTGGATGCATAGTTTTCAATCGAGTGAGCAGTAATTACTGTTAGAAAATTAAGAAATGGTATCAGAATAGTTTTTATTGCCAGGAAAATGCAAAGTGTCATGTATAAAGTATAATTTCATATAATGTTTTTTATCTATGAATCTATTAGATTATCAGGATTTATATCTTGGGTGAATCTTCACTTACTAAGTAATATTTGCATTCTATCCTATGACTTTTTTTCTGTTTTTAAAAAATCATTAATAATAATGTATTATTATTATAAATTATTGATTTCTTACTAAGATATATTTCAAGATTTAATTAAAACTAAGATCAAATTTGGACAATAATTGCAATGTTTTTAAAGGGTTTCATTATCAAAAGTATTTCCGTTTCATTATTTTCCTTCTCACCCCCACCCCCAAAGCTATCATTCAAAAAAATTTTAAGATGTATAAACTAGATATAAAACTTGCTTTCAGTATCTCTTTTTTTTCTGACTATTTCTCTGACAGATTATTCCATAATGTTATTAATATGAGTTATACTTTCCTTATGATTAATAGCTTTTAAAACTATGGAAGAAATTATTACCATTTGCAGTACATTCTCAAACGATGAAGTCAAGGGATTAACATTTTAGTAATCCCTGATTATTCAAGGTTATAATGGAAGCCGCTAAAGTAGAGAGCTGCTTTTGTTTATATAATACTGCAG
Source organism: Epiperipatus broadwayi (assembly GCA_028023455.1). NCBI lineage: Eukaryota > Metazoa > Onychophora > Udeonychophora > Euonychophora > Peripatidae > Epiperipatus > Epiperipatus broadwayi. The sequence goes on along the minus strand of JAQFVV010006216.1, from coordinate 9,085,641 downwards.
TAAGCTAAAGAATCAAGAAATAGATTGGTATATTATTATTTGTTTTGACTAGATATTGTTTTTGCTTCATCAAATACATGTAATCTGTTATAACCTTGATTGTCATTATTTTTACTGGATATTGTTGTTTGTTTGTTTGTTTTTATAAATGAAGCTAGTAATATATTATTTCTTCTTTTGGATTCATAAAACAGTATTTTAAAAAAAGTTTAGAAATTTTTGTTAGAGAATTGGAAAATTTATTTATTCATCATACTTTATAAAGTAGTTATCTAATGATATTATAGGCAATTTTGCGATATTAAAATTAATGTATTCAATCTTTAGATTTCATACAACCTTTTCTATCATTTGTTTTTTTACTGGGGAGAAAGGGTGTAATTATGTAATAATAAAAAGATTCAATTAATAGGTTACTCCCAATTTTTCAAAGATATCTTTTCTATTTTTAAAAAATATCTTTCTATATTTTCTTAATTGGAGGAATATAGTAGTAAATGAAGTTAGTGCGCAGTGTAGTGTGTTTTGATGCAATGGTATGATGGCATAATCTAGCGCTCAAAATTTATGGATTAGAACCGGTTTCACTTCTCGATATTTTTTTTTTATATAAATTTAGAGAATACATAAACTATTGATTATTTTTTAATGAACCTATCTATTTATTACTAATACTAATTATTAAAAGCAAATTATAATTATTGATGATTTAATCCGTTATTTCATTATTTATATTTCTATTACTTAGTAAAATTACAGCAATGGTTTATAATTTATTTTGGCCACGAATATGAGAGAAAAACCTCAAAAATACTAGGCATAGATTAATTTAATTTAATTGTTTTTGTTACTACTGAAAGCTTCTTCAGCGTGTTAAAGTGCTTATATATACTATAAACATGAAAACAGGGCTAAATCAGCATTAGTTGTTGTTGTTTTTTAAGATTTGATCTTTTACTTTGACTACATAATGATGAAAATACTGAAATATTATTTATGAAAAGATCAGCAAAAAATCTGCAGAATATTGAAACAAATTCTTCATACCGACTTGTTCAAAATTAATCAGTTGATGTTAAGTTTTAGAGAATGAAAAGCCAACTTTTTCACTCATTCAAGTATTATAAACAACCAAGAGATATTTAAAAATTGCAATTTCTTCCAATTATCTATCTGCAAAGAAAGCATAAGATTAAATTTTAGAAAATGGTCTTTGTTTCCCGTCTCAATTTGTATGTGTATATGTTGGGAGGATGGGATAGAAGGTTTTAAGTTTTCTAGTCATCATTTTGTTTAAAATCATTATCTCAACTAATAATATTTTAAAATGACTATTTTATATTTTATATTAAGTTTTAAAAAATACCTTATGGTGGTACTTCATATAGTGCAGAAACTTGAAATTTTTAAAATTTTTGAGATGTGAATTTAGATAAAATAAAAAAATTAAGTTGGAAGAATATAGTTTACACGTGTTAAACACATTAAATAAAAAAAGATAATCTATTTGAAAAATTATATTAGTTATTAAAATTGACTAGACAGACAAAAATTAATTGTGAACCTATTTGTTAGAAAAATCTATGAAAGATAAGAGAGAGCTGAAGTAGAAAAGTTATATCGAAAGATAAAATGGAAGAAGATTAAGAAAAGAAAAAAGTTGATTGATTATCTATAAAATGGAAATAGTCATGAATGTTTGAAAAATAAAACCAAAAGCAGCAAAGTTTGGGGGAAATTATTGGATTAAATTGCAAAACTTTCATTTTGGCAGATAAATAATGAAGATTATAGTTCATGATAGATTCTCCGGTATTTCTTTAAAGCCATTCTGAGGTTCAAGTTTACTGAGAGCACAATTATTAGAAGTCTGCATCAATTGCTATTAATTTTCATATTTTTGTGAATAAGAGAAGATTGAGCATGTGTATTTAAAAAGCATTGCCAAACCATAATTGGATGTGATAGTCTTATGATTTTATTACGTTGAAAATCAATGATTATCTTCATGCTTATTATCTTCTTTTTTTTTTTTTTTTACAAATAATAAAAATAATATTTATATTGCTTAGAATTGTATATATAGTTATCAGGTACTTCACCTTTTTTTTTTTTTTGCGATATGTATTTAGAAAACAGTACATATAAATACATATTTAAGCTCGTGTATTTATATATTAATATCCCATAAGTTGTTCATTTATTTATAACTATAATTCAACCACTTTCCAAAACATGTTTTTTTAAATTCATATATAGATTTACGGTTAACAAAGCAGTCAGCTTAAGACCTGAATTCAAATCAATCTGGATGAATCTTGGAATATTTCTGAGATTCTATGTAGACTTAGGATTTATTTTTTTTTTAAAAAAGTCAGTTCACAGCAACTCAGTTAATTAATCGATAAGTGATAGCTAACTATTCGTAGTTAGAAGTTAAGCAAAAAAAAACATTCAAATCACCACCGTACAAAATTTGGGTAACGTATGAATATTGCTTCCTCTTAATCATTTTTTGCATAGAAATGTTAGATAGGGTCTATGCCCTGCAATAGACTATTTTGCAGTTGTTTATACTTTATATATGTGGACTATTTGTAAAGTATTAAAATATTGTAATTATAAATTTTTTTGCCTAAAAATATATTGTAGGTACAAGGGAAGCCGCTTTTGTTCACGCCATTTCATCTGCCGGAGTAGCTCATTCAGTAACCCGTGCTTGCAGCAGCGGAGAATTAGAAAGATGTGGTTGCGATCGATCTGTTAGAGGCGTGAGTTCTGAAGGACACCAGTGGTCTGGCTGTTCTGATAATATCGCCTACGGTACTGCTTTTTCAAAAGAGTTTGTAGATGCAAGAGAAAAAAACAAAAAACAAGTTAGTTCCCGAGCTTTAATGAATTTACATAATAACGAAGCTGGCAGAAAGGTAAACATTTTTACGTTATTATAATTAGTACATTCAATTACTGTCTAAGTATAAAAAAAAATTTGTAATAATATTATTCATTTATTATAATTTGAATGGAATTATTTTATTCTCTGTAATTTAATTATTATGGCTTACTGATTAAAGAAAAAGTATTATAACTAAATGCATTTAAATTTTATATACAGAGTGACTATATATGAGGAAAATTAATGTCAGTGATTTTATTTTATAAACTATATTTTACAAAGTACAGTTAATAGATACAAATAGACGTTCTTTTATATACAAATTAAATATGTAGGTACTTAAATCAACATCAAAACGATTGCATTTCCTCATTTCAAGATTAATTGTGCCAATGGAGATCCTAAAAATCAAACAGACAATAGATCATTTTGAAGAAGTTTCAGGAATTGACGTCGAATTTAATATAAACATTTAACAAATATATATATATATATGCGTGTAAACACATTAGCTTAATAAATATACATGCAGCTTATGTATGTGCTAAACCATATTAAGCTTTTTGGCACTTAAGTATATCAAACATTTGGCGCTCTTCTCTTACAATCATTAGACAAGCAGAGTTAATTGGATACCAGACACAACGTGTGAGGGAAATTTGCATGTTCATTGTTAAAATAAATTCCAAATTTATTCAAAATAATTGAAAAAATGCGCATCAATATAATGTTCAGCATTACGTAACCCCCCCCCCCTCAATTGATTACCCTAAGTATTTACTTGCTTACCTATTCTATTGCTAAGATGAATCTTTGTATGTGTTTATTTTCTTGTAAAATTTTCCAATTCCTATTATAAATATATATGCAGTATGGATTTCCGTACAAGTAAATAAAACTTTAAAAACGCAATACAAAAGCTTACAAATCAAACTCTTATATCTTTTATTATTCTCATTGTACAATTTTAAATTATCTATTTTATCAACAAAGAAATTCGTCATAAGGATATAATGTTGTTTATAACTAATGCATAGTTATTCTTATTTTAGTAGACAATGAATGAAACACACTGCAAAAACAACCATGTGAATTTCCTTATATAATTAACTGCTGATCATTCTGAAGATTCTCAAAATGGTTTATCATATAAGTATTTGGCTAATACAACTTCATGATAATGAGTTGTGTTAAATTTTGAGATTTTTCTTGATTTCCATTTAGTAGAATTTACTTGGATTCATTCTTCTTTGCTTAAATATATATATATATATATATGAGCTAAGCTTTTAAAATGTCCAATATAGGAAAGATAGCCAAACTCTCCTCTCATCATTTTTGTCAACTATTATCTGAAGGATGAAGGCCTCTCCAAGTTCAATCCATCTTCTTCGATCTCATCTCTCTTTTCCACATCACCCCTGCACATTTTCTTATTTCATCTATCCATCTCACCTGTGGTCTCTTTCTTGGTCTTTTACACTCTTTTGGAATCCAGTTTAATATTTCAATTGTCCATTTATTATTATATATTTTAGCAATATGTCCATCCAACTCCACTTCGGTCTTTTAATTCTTTCAATGATGTCACACCTGTTTGTTTGCTTTTCTATATATTACGTTTTTGATCTCTTATTATTATTCCTAACATGCATCTCTCCATGATTCGTTGAGTGGTCTGAAGTCTCTATATTGCTTTTTTATTAAGTGTCCACATCTCAGATCTATAAATTAGAACTGGTAAAACTCATTTATTAAAAATCTTCCTTCTAGGTATATTTCCTTTTAGTATTAAGTTATTTCTACCAAAATCACTCTAGGGAAGTTTAATTCTATGATTAATTTTATCCATCATGATTCCACCTGTAATAATAATCTGACCAAGGTATTTGTAGTTAAAAATTTATTCTAACCCATAATAATTAATATTACTGTCTGAGAAAATCCACTGAACATTAATTTAGTCTTTTTAACATTTACCTTTAGTTCTTCCTTTCATCTGATAATCTTTACAACATTTTCTGAATCTCTGAAGCATTATTTGCAAAAACAACTACATCATCTGCAAAATCTAAATGGCTTAAATAATCTCCATTTACTTTTAGATCTTTAGCTTCTTGTTTTAATCTACAAAATACTCATTTCAGCACTGCTGCAAAAAGTTTTGGAGATATGGAGTCATCCTCTTTTACATCCTTCTCAATATTAACTTTCCTATAATCATTATGTAATATAATTGTTGCTGTTGCATTTTTATAAATATTCTTCACAATATGACAATATCTCCTTGGTCTATACCTTGATGATCCAATGCTTTAATCACTAAAGAAATGCTTATAGAATCAAATGCCTTTTCATAATCTACAAATCCAAAGCATAATGAACTCAGCTCTAATAATAATAATATCAGTAATATCTTATATATTCAGTTGTAAACATTATCGTTATATTTACTGCCAAAAAACTGTGATGAATCAATCTATAAAATTGCTAAATAGCTTTCTGTATAAACATATATTATTTGTAACCAAGATCTGAAATTACCAATGCTATGTATCTACTTATTTTCTTTCTCTTTCTTTATATCAATCTGATAATAATTATGTGTGGTTTAAGAAAGCATTAACAGATATAACAAAAGAAAGGATGTGTTAATATAGTCAGAATCATTTAGTAATAGTAAATTAGAAAAGATTACAGATGGAAAGAAATAGATAGTGTTTATAGTAAATTGTTACATTTTCATTTGCCATTGTCAAACTTCCTCTACTCACAACTTTAATGCCATCCATTTCAGATAAATACAATAATGATTATTACTAATCATTATCTAAACTAGAGATTATCTTTAGCACAGATATAAACTTTAAACCTCAGTTAAAGATTAATATATCTGATTTTTTATTTCTTTTACACACACGGAGTTATTAACCTTTCTCTTTCTCAATGTGTAATAGCTTATAGATATAATAAACACCTCCATACTTCCCCATTCTTTTTAAATTCACTTAAATAAAGATATAATAAAAGACAAATGACACAAATAAAAAATCAGATATATTAATCTTTTACGGAAGTTTAAAGTTTATATCTGTGCTAGAGATAATCTCTAGTTTCGATAATGATTAGTAATAATCATTATTGTATTCATCTGAAATGTATGGCGTCAAAGTTGTGAGTGGAGGAAGTTTGACAATGGTAAATGAAAATGTAACAATTTACTCTAGATAAATACATTTCATATAATAAAAATATATATGAGAGATAGTGACCTGAGCCAACTGATGAGTGCTGGTTCAGCACGAAATGCATTTTGGGAGTCATTTGTCTTTTATTATATCTTTATTTAAGTGAATTTAAAAAGAATGGGGAAATATGGAGGTGTTTATTATATCTATAAGTGTTTATAGTAGTATAAAAAAAAAGTTCAGGAAGAAAGATTTCACTTGCTAATTAAATTCTTAGACATTTAAACTTTTGAGCACAATTTTTTTTTTTACTTATCTAAGGGAAGCCATTATTTTATCATCTTATATTAATGTATTTGAGCCCAATGTTGATTGAGACTTTATATTGACTTTAATAACCTCATTTATTAATTTGATTACATTAGTATTGGTGAGTCTTTGATAGATAAAATTATTTAGACAAAAACCAAAATTAAATATTAGATATAGCTTTGTAAGTATGGTATTTACTTATTGGTAGTATTTTATAGGGTTTTTTTAATTTATTAATAAATGCATCATTTTTAAATGAAGTACATTAAATCTTAAGAGTAACTAACTATTCTTTATTAATATTTATTATTAAATGTAGAGATAAAAAACATTAGCGGTTTTATAGGAGTGATTTTTTTTGCTCAAAAAGAAGATGCAATTTTTTTATCTAGACAAAAAAATCGTTGTTCAGAAAAAAAAAATCCTTTGCTTTCAATAAAAATATACTGATCCTAATAGAAAATCACATCTGCATTAAATATTGCCCTATTTTCCAGTAGATGTTTTCTGATTTTAGCAAAAATTCACAAACTCCCATGACTGCTCAGAAATTCCAGTAAAGAATTAATTGATATAAAAAGCTCCAAGAAAATGTGACTTTGATGTTAATAATGTTTAGTAATATAAAACTATCTGCTAAATTAAGCACTGTTCAATTCAGAAACTATTGAACGTGATCAGAGAAGCCTCCATAAATACTTTTACATCAAGCCTATCTGTTGTTTTGAAGCCACTAGAATTTTTTTATTAAAATTACCTATATCTGCCTAATTTTATTTTAGTACGTTTTACTCAGTATAAAATATTATATTTACAAGTATCTTTGTTTCAATTGCCTCCTCATCCCATAAACCCGATTGAGACATACTAAAAAAATCATTCATTAAAATTAAATCGTTTAAAAATATTTGTTATTTCTAGATATTTTTGTAAACTATTGCGTTACTATTTATAACTTTTTTTATGTTGTTATTAAACTTTTTTAACTTTAATTTAAAAATCTGAAATTTTCATTTCTAATTGGCTGTTGTTGTTTTTTAGCTTATAGAACGCAGTATGAAAGTGGATTGCAAGTGTCACGGTGTTTCTGGATCATGTGAAGTCAAAACTTGTTGGAAATCTATACCAACATTTCGGCATATAGGTGAACTTCTGAAAGAAAAGTTTGACGGTGCTACAGAAGTTGAACAGAGAAAGGTCGGTTCGAGGCGGCAGCTAGTGCCCTTAAATCCGCACTTCAAGCCGCAGACCGAAACCGATCTTGTTTATCTAGATTCTTCACCTGATTTTTGCAATAAAGACCCTAAAACAGGATCCCTAGGAACTACTGGGCGTATATGTAATAAAACCAGCAAAGCCATCGATGGATGCGAGTTGCTTTGTTGCGGAAGAGGATATACAACTAAACAAGAAACTGTTATTGAACGCTGCATGTGCAAATTTCACTGGTGTTGTTTTGTAAAATGTAAAGAATGCCAGAGGGATGTGGAGATTCATACTTGTTTGTGAAAAGCAAATTGAATCTAAATTAACTAAACTGAATTATAAACTGGCCTAGCTGGTTTGAAATTCAATATGCTAATCAGTAGCATGAAGCATCTTCGTATTGACTTCTGTAGGAATAGTTTTTAGTTTTCCTAAGAAGCATACAATGAGGCTGTGAATTTCTATCAAACTGCTTTGATCGTAAGTTAACTTCGGCATCCGTTGCAAAGCACGGCCAATCTTGCACTGTGTTTATCAGTGGCAGCTTTCCAGTACGAGCATTAAACGGGCCAGCCAGATTTTTTTTTTATTGAATGTAATATGAAAGCATTTCAATATTTAGTATTATTTTTGAAATTTAAAAACAAAATTAAAAATATTAAATTCTTTCATATAAATTTCTATTAAATAAAATTTGAAATTGCTGTTAATATATATTTTTAAGTACAATTTATATTTGAAAAAGGGAGCTGGAAAGAAAAGCTTTTTTTTTTTTCATTTTTATGGTTAATTTTATATTACCCAAAATCACTCCTTTAGCAAAAATCATAATTTATGTTTTGAAATGTCAATGATTATATACTGCTTGATAAATTATTTTTCCCATTTCATTATAAATTATTTTACAAATAGAAAGTAAAAATAACATAAAAAATAATTTTCACTGACATTGTTTAGACCACTCTAATTAAATAAAACCATTATATATGTGTATGTATTTACATATAGATAAAGGGATATATAAAAGAGTATACATGTGTGTAAATATATATGTTAAAGAATATATAACATAGATAAGGATGAATGATTAAAAATGTCCATAAACATTTTTTTAAAAAAAATCAAATCGGACTGAAAAACAGAAAGAAACATTTATATAAAATCGAAGTTTCAATCCAACCCTAATCACATCAGATTTTTATTGAACCACAATCTTTAATACAAAACTAAACTGTTTTAAAATTCTTTAAATGCTACCTAAAGACGTTAAAGTTGAAAAATATGACATTTACTTCTGGCCATAGAATTAACCTGTTAATTATTTTTTTTACTCAAAATGTCGATAAGTTTCTTTTACCTAAACAGTAGAATTATGCACAGTTAATGAAACTCATGTTTCTTCTTGCCCATTTTTCTCTCTTTTTACATAAATAAAATATGGGTATGTATACGTACAGTATTATATACACATACTATAAGTATATAAAATTCATTGAGAGAATTTGTGTAATATAAAAAAAAATGAAAATTATGCTCATTCAAACATACTCATCCATTTAAAACTCGGCTTTTAGAACTCATTGAAAAGTGGAAATTTCTAAGGAATATATATATAATTTATATTCTTCAAACTGGATAAAAGCGCAATTCGATTTAATTAATTTACTTATTGTTTAGGAATAATAAATAGTATCTCTAGATCACAAAAATTAATAAGTCTAACAGAATTCAAATTACTTATCCAAAAAATACTTTAAATCGCTAATTATATAAATTGTGAGTGTCAGTGATTGCTTATTAATAGCTCTCATTTATTTGTACATAATGATTCTTTAATTATTTTCATCATTATAAAAATAATGATAATAATAGTGTTTAAAATGAAATGTTATTACTCTTTATTAAGGTAGAAAATGAAATTGGAAAAGAAAAAATATTTTAAAAATTCAAATAATAATAATAGAAAATACTTTTTTATTTATATTGCTTTAATTTTACAAAAAAAAAAAAGATTATTTATTAGAGGTAGCAAGTTATAAAAAACTTACTTTAATGATGAATAAAAAATTTACTTTTTAATTTTCTATTCTGTTGCTTAAAATTTAATCAATTTTTGAAGAGAGAATATTCTATAAGTTTCAAGTGTAGTGAAAGCGATAAATTCAAAGCTAAAAGTTCCCAGACCAATTCCCAATTTGAGGGCCAAAAAGAAAAAGGAAACATGTATGTTTAAATGAAAGTATAGCTTTTGATTGTTTTATCATTATTATTATTTGAAAAAATAATGGGAAACAATATATACTGACCAATTGCATGCAATTTGAAAATATTCAAAACTGTTTAAATATATATCTGATTTAAAGTCAAATAGCTTTGAAATAGTTTTTTTTTTAATTCTTCACATGATTGTCTAAAGTTTTGAGATCATATTTTTCTAAAGAATACAGATATTCAGCTTATATTAGCATTAAAACTGTATCTTTCTCTAAATTTTATTCCATGATCATTTTCAAATGAGTTGGGTTTTTTTTTTTTTTTTTGGTGGTATCGTTGTTTTACTATACTCACATAAGCACAAATTTATTTCAAAATATATAATTTTTAAAAGTAATTATAGAAATTATTATTTTTGTTCATATTCTTTTAAATATGTTAGTGGGTTTTTTTTTCTGTTTGCTATATTCATAATTCAATACCTCCTTACAGAAGATACCCTTTATATGGCTTCATATATTATTTAACTTAACATTTGCTTTATATTATTTTGTTTCTGTTTTAAAAAGATTTTCCTAAATATAAATTAAAATAATTAATTGATATTTTATTTTCTCTCATATAAAACCGCTTTTAATTTATTATTTTTAATTGTCTACCACCTTTATATTTGTTGGAAGTTAAAATATTAAAAGTAAAACGAAATAAACCGCAAATATAACCGCATGTACAGATTCTAAATAAAACAAAACTTAAATCAAACCTTTAATAAGTATAGAGAGATCTTGATTATTAAGCACATTATTATCTTTATAGACTTTAAATGAATATAAAGTGAAATATTTATTGAATGGCATTCTGGTAATTGCACCATTGATTTAAAATTTTGAAAATATTTACTTAATATAAAATAATTATTTTCATATGTTAACTTTTCTATTGTTTATAGTTGTTGATGCATTTATAAACATTTTTGATTGAGTGATTTACTTGCAGCTAAGACTGCTAAATCTAAGATTATATAACTCTATAGCTTGCCCCTTTTTTTTTCTAACCTGGATTTGATTTTCCTATCTTGTGTTTGTTAACTACTTTTATTTATTTATCATTACGACTGCTATTATTATTACTATTACCAAAACAACGTTAATTACTAACTGAACAATTATATAATTTATTTTATGTCAAACATAAAGTTTCTTAATATATTAAATGATGTGTGTATATATATAATTGATTGCAGAAACAATCGTCAGTAGAAATTTTGGTATAACTGAATGTAAATTACATGAATAATCCCTACAATATATCTTGTGTATGTATGTATGTACTTATATAATATTTGAAATAGAATATATTTATTCAATCTGATTTTTACTATTTCATTAGCTCTCATCTTTATTTTGCACTTGATTATGTTATCACTATTCATCCTTAATGTGTCACATTGCTCTCTCTGTTAACATGGATTGTGAATCAGATGTTTCTAGCCTCTAGCCCTTAATGAGTGAAAGTTGTTGATAAAATATATTTATAATAAAAGTCTGTACATTTTGTATTGGTGATTAATTGTGATATAAATTTGATATCTGTTTGGTTATACATTTATATAGTGCAATATTAAATATATATTAAATCGAAGATTTTTACAGGCTACAGATATAAATGAAATATTATCTAGGTACATTCCTATATAATTTATTAATATATATGTATATATACACAAACTGACATTTTGACCAGGTCACACTGATCATCAACTGGGTAATAAATATTATAAAATAATTGTAGAGGATGCTGAAAACACAGCAATGAGCATTCTATTAATAGAAAAAAATAATAATAATTATAAGCGATTATTTTAGATTAATGATTTTAAAAAAAAAATCCAAAATAGAAGGTAATTTACATGTATCATTATGATTCTTGATACATTCTGGCTTTTAAAGATCTCATTGGCTTCTCTGATCTCACATTGGAGAGTGTCACATATAGATAGCATTCTCATATTAGAAAAATCAATACTATGATCTGTATCTAAGCATGAAGAGATAGTGCTGATAATGATGAGTATAATATGCTCATCTCTTCTAGGATTGATGTGTTAGTAACAATGATTACTCATGCCTATATAGGAAGTTTACAAATGTTACATAGAATTTCATAAACTCCATGTGCTTCAAGATGGATTGAGTCTTTAGACTTGATTATAATGCTATTAATTTTTTGATGAGTGGTATATATTATTATAATGTCTTAGAATACATACAATATTGTCTGTACTTCCTTTCATATGAGGAATATCAACTCTAATAGTTGATTCTTTTTTGTCTTTTATTTTGATTACTTAAGGTTTGAATTAAGGCTCAATGTGTATATATATAATTCAATATCATATAAAATATCATAATGTTTATTTAACTTATACCATCTATAGAAATTTTTGCAATCTTTCAAATGACAATGTTTGATAAAAAATAAAATAACTAATCTATAGGTCATATGTTTCTTTTACAACTAATGCCATATTTAAATGTTTATTTGAAAACAAAATTATTTAAAAACGAATTGGAAAAAAATCTCAGCCTTGTTTATTAATATTAAGTTAATACAAAGAAAGCTTTAATTAAATTGCCCTAAATTTATGTTTAAACTTTGATATCAAATTTGAATGTTGAGATGGCATTTAAATAAAAATTGTATTATTATGTTTGATAGAATGTCAACAGCTTCCAGGTTACTGACGCTATCAATTATGACAGAAACATGTGGTCAATAGAAATTGGTTGATTATTTTTATCAAATATTGTTACTTGAAAGATCTAAAAAATATCTGTAGGCAGCGTGTGATAAATAAATTAATGTTATTTGATATATATATATGAGCTTAAAATACTTCCATACTACTATCAACCAGCACATTCTTTTTTTTAAAATTAATACAAGCCACTTCAATATTAATTGCACGTATAATCAGTGGTATTATTTACTTTTATTATATATATATACAATCATTTGATAAATTGTTCATTCAAATAATTTTTAAAACTTTCTAGAGACTTTATTTCACTTGACAAAATAAGATTTTTCATTTTAGATTAAAATATATTCCGAAGTTTGTTTTTAGTTTCAACATAATATGGTATATAAAATAAAGATAAAAATATATTTTTTTAAATGAATGACTTTAATTCAAATAAATATTTTTGATCATTAAAAAAGTAATTTTAATGAAGATAATAAAAAAGGCATTTTTTAAAAAAGCAAGATTCAAAAATATCCAATTTAAAATTAAATCATTTTAAAATATTTTAAACTGCCATTAAATATTATTTAATTAATAAAATATGTAATATGTTGCAATTTGTTCTTTTAATATAAATAATCTACTCTATGTCATTAATGTTTTGGAGATGCTACTATAAGCATAAAGAGAGATCATGAAGTAGTGTGATCCAAACCCTCAGATTAGCTTCTAGCTATTGACATTCTTATGTTAAAAGCATTGGATAGATCCAATAACCAGCTTCCATTTTATTTATTCAAGTTTAAAAAGATTCAAAGGCTCTACGATTGTGAACCCAAGACAATCTATTTGTCAAGAGACCTAGGAATTAAATATTTTTGATTTTATGATAAAAATAATAAATAAAATAAATCATTGTGTGAATCAGATTGCATTTAAATTTGGATTAATTAATAGTAATATACTATTCTAGATCTAGCTATATATTCATGAGTAATCAATAGATACCAGATAATAGTGTCTATCAAATCCTGAAACTAAATAAATAAATTGACATTGTTTCAAAACAAATAATATTTTAAATCCATTAATGTGAATAGCAAAATAAAATATGGCTGCTAGATTCGATAATATGTTGGACTATTTCCATCATCTATCAGTAAATGTTGAATGTATTTAAAAAATTTAAACTTTATTTAAACCTTTCAAATACAAATAAATTACTAATCTCTGTTGTCTATTTGGGTGTTATTACTAATAAGTTGTTTGTATTTGAAAAGTTTGAATAAAGTTTAAAAATTTTTTAATACATTCAATATTTACTAAGATGGAAATAGTCCAATATATTATCATATCTAGAACACTATAATTACAAACCTTCAGACAAATGACTGCTAGAATTCTAAGGAATTGGTTAACTCTAACATCTATAGATAATTCATTCTTACTAGATGTCTCTAGAATATAGCTGCTGAATAAAGTGATTTGTGAATAATTTTATATAATAATTATAGACTAGTGATATGAATGTTAGTCATGATTAATACAAATTTACATATAAGTTAAGAAAGTTAAATATTGTTTTTTTATTATTATTATTTTACTGTTAATATAGGTAGATAATAGGTTGAATTGAGTTCAAATACTTAGTGTGACTGGATTTTTACAATTCACTGACTTTACTGATAAAAATCATGAATATAAATTAGTCTAGGAATATTTTAATATTACTATCTGGTACTAACTGATTACTCATAATCGCATATATATCTAATGTAGATTTAAATATAATTTAATAAGATCAGGTGATATTATTATTTTAAATATACAAAAACCATATTTTATTCCCCCATTTATATATATATAACAATGTCTCTTTATAAAACAAAATAAAATTATTAAATATGTAAAGTACAGAAAATATTAAGACAAAGAAAACAATGAATAAAAACTAAAAATTTAAACTATGAATCTTTTCTTTATAACTTTAATAAATGATTTATATAATCTGATAATTTAAAATTTTTTAATAATAAAGAACTCCAAATTTTGATCTTTTTTTTTTTTTAACTGTTTATATGTGGAATGATGTATTGTAAATAGGTAACAATTCAAATATAAAAGTTTCTGGAAAACATCAATTCAATTACTGTAGTGGAATTGTTATGCTTAATCTACCATTTAGATAAATTAATGTCACATAACTTTCATATATCCTGATGAGCAACTAACTATTTCTATAATAATTGGTTAATGAAGCTACCTCAAACATTTAATGATCTTTGGTTTTTCATATCGTTTTATTGAAATATTGCAATCTTTTTTTTTTAATCATATATATGTGCATGAGTGCATCTTGACTTATTTTTGAATCTCAATGTTATATAAAATTCTTATAATTTGTAGACTGAAAAAAGTGCTGTAATATCTTGATCAAATTAATTCTATAAAGATGATAAGTCTATCTTTTAAAAAATTCACTATCACATTTTAATGGATATATAAGTTCTTGAAAATATGATCTTAAATATATTTAACAAGATTAACCATACTCTGCAAGAAGTAAATAAAACAATCAAATTATTAAATTGTTATTAAAAATTTAGTGGACAACAATCTGAATATTAATATATATATATAATGAGCATTAAGAATTTAGTTGTTATTTTGATTAAGACTTGACATTATCCGCATAATAATTATTATAGTCAATGAAATTAAATGTTTATTTCAAATTAATCAGTTTTGCTTCTTATATCTTAGTTTTTCAAATATAAAATACAAATATAAAAAAAAAAATCTGGCTCGAATCAATGTCTTAATAACATTTTATCGTTATTACTAGAGTAAATAGCGCATTTATTAATTTAATATTTGTAAATTTTATTTATTTATATCTTAATTAGTAAATATTTTTTTACGGGTATTGCCAACATTATTTTTTCCCCAGTGTACATTACAATAACGCAACTTGCACCTATTTAGAAAATAATTTTGAATTTGAATACTTTATTTATACAAACGTCAAAATAAAATTTCCTAAAAAATAAACGGCCTAAACTATATACTTACAATGTAAAATTAATCAGAGTCAAAACTAAAGCAGATAATTACTGTACTTAGTTCCCTAACGTTAAAGTCTCAGCAGCAGTTTTAAAATGTTAGTTCTTCTTCACCTTGTATACAAATACTTACAGTATAATAATTAATTTTGTCTCTGATTATAATTTAGTTTTTAGAAAGATAGATTTAAAGAAAAATCGTTCTATAATAGGATGAAAAAAAAATTGAATGATATGGCTCCCAAAATCATAAATTAAACCAAAATTAATTTATTTGTTGTAACATTTGTAATAATATTGGCAGAGCAACTACTAAGAGAAAAAGTAGGCATAATCTAGGAAACCTGGTAAAACAAGGACTCTACTTTACCACGACCCATAAACAAATGCACTACTATATGAGCCCAAATGATTTTTCTTTACGCCACTGAGTACTTTTGTTTAAAATAATTTTCAAACATTTTTTTAAGGTTAAAAAAAATATATATATATATTTTTTCATATATCAACCAGCTAAAAATAAGTTTTTTTTTCTTTAAATAAAATTGTAAAAACCTTTACTATACAGATGTACGATTAAAATTAAAGGGCTAATGGTTTGAATATGTATATTAAAGCTTTGTATAGGTTTAACAAGATTATATATTGTAAAAAAAAAAAAAAAATGAACGTAACTATAGAGATATGGTCTTGTAAATACAATTTTGTATTAGAGTTTAGTAAAATAAACGTGAATAAATTCAATGACGAAGAAAAAAGCTCGTTCAATTAAATAAAAGTTTTATACTTTTCTTAAAACTTGTTTGTATATTTATTTCTATCATATCCATTTTTATTTATAAAGATTAAATAATAATGGTAATAAATTAAACCTAGTTGTAATTTTTTTTTTTTTACTTTTTTTTCGCAATCACGTATATAAAACAAGTTATATATAAAAATAATAAAAACGTTACAATGTTAATAATACAATAAAATTACCTTAAAAAAAATCCATCAACAATTAAAAATTATAACGAAAATGTAAACAGAATTTAATAAAAACTATATACAGATAGATAATTTAAGTATTCATTGTTAAGAGCGGGATAAAAGGTGGGATAAATTTACTCCTAAAAATTCAATAATTACTTTCTAATTATGCGATCAAAGACCCTTTTGCCAAGAGTATTAAATGATATAGGTTTATAATCTATATCATTCATTACAAACATATATATATACATAGTGATCCAAAGGTAGTGAAAAATTTTTTAAATGTAATATTTGCATATTTCTTTTATAGATAAATCCACAGTTTTTATATACAACAAACGAAGATAGTAGAGTTTACTTTTTAAATCAAAGATCAATTTTTCTCAGTCAATGATTCGGTATGTTGTGCTTGGGTCAATACTATTAGCTTCTGACTTAATGTAGAGGCTGTAAATATATTTAAATTTATTTGATACTAGAACTTTATCTACATAACAATGTAAATTTGTTGGTCTGCTATGCAATTATGCATGATTTATGTCTATTGTAAAATTACACAAATAGATATATATATTTGCAATCGTTAGTTTATATATAATGGATTTATATCTTTTAGTTCTTTATTTATCATGCAATAAAATTGTACATATAGTTGACTATAGTTATTGGATATTTGTTTAGTATTATTCATAGCCTGTTGTTTAGTTGACGTTTGTTTAGCCTTATATATATATATTCCCTATTGCTCTGTCAAGGATAATCTTTCCTCATTCTTCAAGTTGTAAGATCCTCCTTGTGCTGATTTCAGTTCTTAGTTGCATTGTTCATTGCAAATATAATTTGTTGTATTACGTCTTACTATAGATTCTCTTGTAACAGTAAGTTATCTCTATTATATGATGAATATATGGAAATAAAATCTCACTGTATAGACTAATCAAATTTATTTCTTCTTTATCTGTTTATTTCTTTGATTATTTATTTAATTTGGTTATTTCAATCCCCCCCCCATTCTTTTTTGGCTTAATTATTTTGTTAATTTTTTTGGATTCTATTTTTAGAGGCAAAATTATTGAGTATTTAATTAACGGAATACTTAAATTTACATGTTTTTAAAAGTAAATTTGCTCAATCTGAAAAATTAAAGTTAAATCCACATGGAAGTTTTATTTATAGCCTATAGTTTCGATAAGGTTTATTCAACTTTATACATGTGTCTGTTGTTCAGCCATGAATGAAATTCAATAGAGACAGACTTATTGTTTCTTTCCATTATCTACTAGGATGTAGCCTTAACTTTGGATTATCATGAAATTTCCAGATTTGTTGTAATTTTTTTTATTCTTTGCCAGTACAGTCTACTTGTGCTTTTGTCAGCTCTTTTGTATCTGCATTAATCTTAGTATCTTTATATCTTATCACATGATCACTATTTCTTATGCTAGCACATACCTGTTATTAAAACAGTCAAAACTTTCCATGCACTGGCTCCATTGATCACTCTGGTTGGTACTGAGTGGCACTATTGTATGGAGAGTTTTGTCTGTTTTAATATCTTTATATCTCATATACATTCATAACTTCCAGCAAGAATACTCTTGAGATGGTACGTTATTTTTATATAGAGTGAACAAATATAAACACAATGTAATATCAGATTATATAACTAATTGATCTTTTTTTTAAATTTATTTATTTATTTTATTGGCTATTTGCTTTGTACATTTCAATCTTCTTTTCAGTCTCATTTATATAAAGTTTGTTTTTCTATATATATAAAAATCATACTTAAGTTCATTTAAAATATTTTTCAGAAGTATACTTCCTTAAAATATTCATTTGCTCTATATGCCTAATATAACAAAAAATGAATTTACATTCAATAGCATTATATTCAGCAAGCTAATATCATACTAATAATTTTTTGATTTTTTCATTTATTTTTAAAATTATGAAAAAAATGTTTTTCCAATGCTTTTGTGTTATCTTAGTAAAAGTCCAAGTTTTATTTTCATATAATAAATTGAATAAAATAATAAATTTATACACAATTAATTTAGTCGCTAGTTTTTTCACTCACTTAACAACAACAAATTGGAATCCATCTCATCTCACATCCTAATCTCTTTTTATCTAAAAAGCTATTAAATATTTAAAATGATTCATATTCTCAAGCTGAATTTTTCGTTATTGATTAATAAAAGCATATGAATAAAAAATATAATTAAAAACCAAAATCTTTACAGGTTATATTAAAATTCTGTAGATCATTTTTTGAATTAACAAAAATAGCATAATCATCAGCATAAAAAAATGTTAAAATTAAGATGTTTTTATTTTTGCTTTTAATTGTTCGAATTAAAACCTCTATCAATACATCATTTTGATGTCTGTTTCATGAAACTAACAACAATAAAATGTTTCTTCTCATTCCATCATGAAGAAATTTTGTATGTAATTATTTATATAATTTTTCACATAAGTGTTATTTTTGGATTTTTCCTGTGAACAAATTTTCTTTTTATAACTACATCCTAGGAATTACATTCTTTTTAAATAATATTTTTATTAGATATTGAATTTACTTGCATAAATTATGTAATTTACCAATTAAAAATATAATTTTTTACTTTAGATTATTTCATGTGCTAGTGCTTTTTAAGTTTTTTATTTTTGGATAATATAAAGATGTCTAGGTTAGTAGTACTTTTTATTTTTTACTTGGCCTTTTATTCCAATATCTAAAGTATAAGAAAGTGAATTGTTGGTTGTTGTTGTTTTTTTACCAAATATTACTTAAAGTTTTGAGGAATCCACTTCTTTCATTACTATGTCTTCTCCACCCTATTAAATTAAAAAAATTTTGATTACATTTTGAAACGCATTTTAATTGCTTAAGTCAATTAAAACCGTTTGTTTTTGGTTATTTTATCATGTAAATAAATTAATAATATCATTTTGATTGTTACAAATTACTATCTTTTAAAGCCTCAAAATAACATGCAGTTAGGAATTGGCCAGGATATAGCAGTTGCTATGATACTTTTCAATAAAAAAAATTGTTATGCAACCTTAAGAGGAAAGAAATGTGAGATTTTAGCTTCTTATCCTAAATGCTGAAACTAAATATAACACAATTTTAACTTTTTACATAACTTCTAGTTATACATGAATTATTATTTTTTTCATCGCTATACAAAAGAAAAAAAAATACTCAAAACTTGAGCTGAATCAAGCTATTATGAAAAGATATAAAGATAGATTCAATAAAACTTAATAGCAATAAACCAGCTTTTGGAAGTCTCACCAGAATCATAGTGCAGAAGGAAAGAACTACATGTTAGCAGAATGAATATATAAAGGTTAAAAAATATGCAAATTATTGCAGAGAGAAATGTAAATTTATAAATGTCAAATGTTCCTTTTTTTTTTTGATAAAGGGCTGCAAAATTCTGTCCTGTTGATTGAATGTGGGTCCCTGTAAAAACCCATGCCTCCTTGAATTTTCTCTTTTGATCATCCCTCTCTGTGCTGATGGTCTTAACATTAGAGGGGAGTGAAGATATGTCCCATAGCAAGCTCATTATCAAGAAAACTGACATATGTTCACCATTTTGTTTTGCCTTTTTATAAAGATAGATGTGCTGAGAAACTCTCATAGATCTATTGACTCAAGGTTCCCCACAATACACTACACTGCAAGCTAGAGATGGGCATGAAATTTTGTAAAGTATTTGGGAAGGGTGTTCAAATGGAGTTTAGTCTTTGATGTTGTTCAGCAGATTATTAAGAGAAGGAGATGGTCTAAAAGCTATTCAAATGATATCTGTGCAAATTTTTTGAAGTCTTGTTAAAATATTAGGAATATAAAGGGATGCTAATCCATGGCTTGGGAAGATTATCATTGCTAGGGGCTTTGTTAATATTTATATAATTTTTTTTACTAAATGTAGAATTATTGTACCCAATGTCCTTAAGATTTTTAATGTATTCTTCAATGAATCAAAATTTAAATATTTTAAATTAAAATGATAAACAGATGAAAGAATTGAATTGTATTCAATATATATATATATATATATCACAGAACAGAACATTTACTCCTAAGACAAATTTAGCCAAGTAATTGCCTCTCCATATTCTTTACAAAAAAATAGCTCCCAAAGTTAATGAGTTTCTGTGATTTTATTTCCTTGTTTTACTCTCTAATTAAATACTATTTATTCACCAATAATTGAATAGTGCTAATTATTACACCACAAATCTACATTTAAAAATACAAATATTTTTAAGTGTGAATTTTGTGATACTACTTTAATTTTAATGAGTACAACATTTGTTTATTATTAAATAATAAAAAATATGTTTAGCTAAATAAAGACCAGTAAGCTATTTATAAGATTTATTATTTTTAAAATATTTAAAAAATAAGTAAATTTTAAAATAATTCCATATATATTGTAATGGAACATCTGATTGCCCTAATAATTGATAGCAACAAATGTAATAAAAAGCTCCAATTGGGATACCAAATGTAATAAAACATAGTATACATATAAATAGAAATGAAATCACTCCAATAATTGTCAGTTAACTAAAATGAACAATCTATTTCCACCACCATGTATCTCAGGTTTTGATTAATTTTTGTTCAAGTATAAATATAATACAATATAAATAATTCCAACCAATGAATATAAAATACAATGAACTAGGTTATGATGTTTAACTTTATTTGAACAAATTACTAATTTATAAAGTAATGGTTAATAAATTATTTACACTACAGAAAATATATTACACATGAGTGAATGTGCTTTAATCACTATTTATATTGTTACTTCAGCTAGTCATATACAAAATAAATCTAGATACCAAAGAGCATTGACTAAGGCATGTTAAGTGGTTAATTATCAGGATTAACTTAACTAACAATCTGATTATTCACTAAATATAGATTGGAAACCAAGGGAATTATGCTGGATCCAACCCATATTTACAAACAAGATTATATATGATTTAATGGCCCAATTAATGATGGCTTAAATGAATGAATAACCAAGACATGATGATTGTGAATTTACTATATTAATTAAAGACTTCTGGGCTAAAAAGAGAAAATAAAAATATTAATAAATTTTAAATGAAACTCAAAGTCTTTTTTTTATATATAAAACAAATGATATAAGCTTTATTCCAAGATTGGGATTTGATAGTCTGAAATAGCATATATATATATATATATATATATATATTTATATATATATATATATATATATATATATATATATATATATAAAACACAAAAATTGATTTGCTTTTCAAATGTTCAATTTTTTTTTATATAAATCAAATAAAAGATTTATTGATAAAAACATAAAGTGAAGTTTATATTTTGCATAGGAATTGTATAAAACTGTTGTAAAAATAAATCTTTAAATTAATTAATTAATAGTAGCTTGTTAAATTAATAATTTAGGTTATAGATGTATTTATTTAAAGCTGGATCAACATACAATATGATACAAAAGTCAATGTAAAAAGCTCCTTCCCACTCTGCTATAATGATATATTTATTTTACTTATTTTGAACCACATCTTTTATTATGAACATCAACTACTTGGGCTTTTTATTAATATAAGGCTTATATTCTAGCCTGCAAAGTTCAACATTTATTTCATAACTTTATCAACTCAAGGCTTTATTAAATGCCTAGCACAATATATATATAAATATCATATCATATGAACCTTTATGTTTAGGCAAAAAATATATATATAAAAGACAACTTCTAAATGATGGACATGTGGGGATATTAATCTATAAATAAAATTCAATATCGTGACTTTATCCATACCTTTCAAAATACATCTGAAAATATACTAAAAATAATTGAAAATTTAAGACAATTATTAAATAATAATAGAATTTATAAATACGATTCTATTTTATTTTGCATATTTATATATAACTTTTATGCAAATAAGTGTACTTTATTTGTTTTCCAGTTTAAGTTATACATGATATTTATCATTTCATATATGTAGAACGTGAATCAAATACAACTGTTTAATGATATTAAAAGTATATTATTACATTCATTATTTTAACTTGGCATTTACCAATCTACTTGTGCAATTTAACATATAAAATTTCTAACAATATATATATATATATTAAAAATTGACTTTTATCATTATTAAGCCAAAATATTCAAAAAGAAAATTATAACCTAGTCTTAGTCATCACATATGTATATACTCTTGTAAAAATAAATTTTATAAAAAAAACAACTAATATGTTTAAATTATAATAATTGATCAATTCCAAGTCACAATACTTGCAACTTTTATTTTTAAGATGAGTTATATGATTAAGAAAACAAAATAGAAAAAAAAATCAAATGAATGAATATATTAACTAATTTTAATTACTACCATAACCACAAACTTTTCCATTATTTCCAGTCTCTTGTTTACTTTTTTTTAGATCTCGGCTCCATTCCGTAGATGTGAAATAACTTTAAATATGTATACATATTGACAACATGTGAATTTATAGATTTTTTCTTTTGTTGAAGCAATTAATTCCTGACATTCTCTTTACATTCAGCTGTGGAAATAGATCAATTTGGATATTAAGCTTAAGATCATTAACAGAAACTTAAAAGTTAAGAAAAATAGCTATTTTTATATGAGGTTTGCTTACAAATACTGGCTTGGTTAGAATTGATATATTTTCACCAGATCTTAATGGTGAATAAGATAGGAAAAGGATTCAAAAACCCTGAATAGTAATCCTTTGTTTTAGCCTTCCATTTTATCCTGTATCACAATCCAATAGTTGTTGTATTTATGCCAAAAAGGAATTTTGTAGAAGAGATTAAAGTAAAAGTCTTGCTTTTTTTTCAATGGTGATTTTTCTGTGTTTCTATAGTAATCTTTTTCCCATTGTTACAACACATGCACTGACTTAAAAATCTTTAATACTGCTGATTGTTGATTTTAAAATATTAAGATGAAAAAATAAATAAAAATGCTAATAATAATAACACACATATATATATTACATAAAAATTTATTTTTGCAGTTGACAAAATAAATAAATAACGACATTGTATCCCAAATAATTACCAAAAATAAAAATATAATCTAATTATAACTAGACATTTAGATGCTATTACCTACAATTATTTATATATACATTCATACACAAATTTATATATGTCACCAATGCTATTAAAATCTCACCATCACAAAACAAAGCATATACCAACAATAAATAAATATGAACCAAATAAGAATAACAACCTATGTACAAATCCTTATGTAAAAACCAAATCAAAGATTTTTTAAAAAAACTATAATGGCACTTCAAAAGAAAGGGTGGATTTTTCCATCCCTTACAACACTCCCCTTCTAATAAAAAGCATGTTGTATACAAACAACTATACATATGAGGATAGAAGCAACTCCTCAATTATTCCCATACAATTCCCTCAATTATCTATGAGTAGCCTTTTCCACTTAAATATACTCATTTAATAACAATTACATGAATAAATAAGCTTTGAAACATCTATACAAAAAAATTCTCATATTCATCCTATGATAACGCTTAACTATAAAAAAATCTCTACTTTTTTAAAGCAATAACTGTCATATTTTTTATTTAATATCTTTATAATAATTCAAGTTAAAGGTATAACAAAATAACAGCTAATAAAACATTCACCTAATAAGATATAGAAAGAAATGTATTTACATTTTCAAAGAGTTCAAAACAAGATATTTTCTGTACATGATTTGTACTGAAACATTCAGTAAAATGAAAATTTTACAAAAGATATATATGTAGAATGATTCTGGGCCAACATATTACTGGTTAGTTACCAGGTACTGGACAAAGGCTCCTGATATTATAAGTTCCTTCAAGCCACCAGACATACAAATGACAAGCATTAACTTCTACTTCCTTCTCAATTCAGTATGGCCCTTCATAAAGATTGAAAAAAACTTTGAATTTGTGTTTTTGAGGATGACTAACATGGGATAAATAAATAAAACTTCGAAAACATATTTATACAAATGCCTTGTAATTATAAAAGGGTTTACAATGTCAGAACATCACTTTCCAATAATAGAAAATATGGGATGGGAAAAGATCCCTGGAAAAGAAAAAAATATTGAGGTAAGACATATGACTTCAAATTTTATCCAAAATGAATATTTATAAATTGAGTCGATAATACTATGCTCTCTAAATAAGTTATAAATATAATAACTTACTTTTAAGAGATTCAAAAATAAAGATTCCAAATAATAAACAAAACTATCATAAATAGGTATCTCTACCTTCTTGTTTCTCTCAAACTTCAATGCCATACTTCTTATCATTTTTGTCCTGCTGGGATACTTATAAAACAAGTCAGTTTCATTGCAACAATGATATGAATTCTCATTCAAACATTTAATCTCTAATCTACCTAAGAATATAGTTTTCTGGTATCACACAAAACTATCACAATGCTGTTCCTTATGAAATAAAGTCTCATAAGTGGAATTATTTGTCACATCTGGATAAAAAAATTTTACATTTAACACTTACATTATTGTATACTAAACACTTTGTATTAGCTCTACCATCATTGGCTATAGAATGACAAGAACTAAATCTATATGTAAAGATTTGTCTTTTGAGTACTTTGTTACAATGGAAAAAATCCATCGCACCCAAATCACATACATACAATTTGCAAATTTACCTATCAAAATTTAGATTTTTACTTTTAAATTTGCTGTATGAAAACAACTTGTTAAAATATTTTTGACTTATCATAGTATTCTCTTCAAAAAAAAAACTTTCCACACTTTTCTCACAAAATCTACTTTCAAAAAGCAATCTTGCATTTTCATTAATTCTAAACCTTTCTCTGTCATTATAGTTCATACATTGATGGTCATGCATTTCATAATAATAACACTTCAATTTGTAAACTCCTTATTTCTAGATAAAAGCTATTAGTTTTACAAATCTTATCTAAATAATGTTAATCTTAAACTAAAGAAAACATACTATTATTCTTTTTATCCTAACTCTCCTCAAACTCAAAATTATCATATATTACTGCTGTCAACTCTGTACTTATTTTATCAGATTTAACTTTCATTTAACAATTATTCTATCAGTGTTAACCTTTAATTTAACCTTCAGCTTATTGAAGCTAGTCTCCAATTTAACTTCCAGTCTATCAGAGTTCACTTTTAAATCAGCTCTCAACCTAGTTTCCTTTCATCAGGGTCAGCTCTCAACCTAGCCTCCCTTTCATCAGAATCAGCTTTTAACCTAGTTTCCATTTCATCAGAATTAGCTTTAAATTCAGCTTTTAATTCATCCATTTGATTAGAATTAGCTTTCAATTTATCAAAATTGGCTTTTAAATCAGCTTTCATTTGCATTATTATCTTGGCTAAGTCCTGCAAACTAACACTAGCACCACTTGATACTTCATTTGCATTATTCATATTTATGTCTAAGTAATGTACACTCAAAAAAATCTAATATATGTTTTATATGATAGTTAGGTAATTGAGGAGGGAGCATACTGCTGCCATCAGATGGTGCTGTGACACCATCAACAAATGGCCTGAAATCTGCAAGTGATAAATTTATTTACCAAAGTCGCTGAAAAATGACAAATAAAAAAAAACACGATGAAAGTGGCTGAAAAATGACAAATAAAAAAAATCAATGAAAGTGGCTGAAAAATGACAAATAAAAAAAGAGAATCGCTGAAAGTGGCTGAAAAATGACAAATAAAAAAAAACACGATGAAAGTGGCTGAAAAATGACAAATTAAAAAAAAACGATAAAAGTGGCTGACCCCCCTAAAATCAAAATTTGTTCACTTAAATCGAAAAATAAAAATGGCTGAAGATATATGTACACAAGAAATACATAAAAAGTACAAATTATTAAAAAAAAAAAAGGTATCAAATCCTATAATAATTCAAATTTAAAAAATAAATAAGTCCGTGATTAATACAAAAACAAACATGGCGGACAATGGTGGACAAAATGTGGGAAATCCAAAGCAATGGTTATATATGAATGGGCAAATTAAGTAGCTGTCAATATTTTCAAACAATCAGTTATATAAGCTAAAAAGAATATTACTGCTTTGAAATTATGACATATCATCAAAAATAAGTCAAACATAAAACATACCCACTACCCCAATGAAGACTTTCTATCCAAAAATAGGTAACTCAAATTATTTAGCTATAAAGCAATTAATTGTTATCTGGCTTTTAAATTATGGCATATCTAAATTGATCAATAATATTTAACTAATTAAAAAGCAATACACAAATGCAATGGTTATATAAGCTAAAAAGAATATTACTGGTTTGAAATTATGGCATATCATGAAAAATAAGTCAAATTAAGTAGCTGTCAATATTTGCAAATGATCAGATTTAAAACCAAAGGTTATATAAAACTAAAAAGAATATTACATGAGAGAATCTATTTCTCAAATTGCATCAAGAATACAATCAAAAATAATTAAAATTCAAATACAGAATTTGGTTTATTACGAAGAATTACTGAGTAACTTTTCAAAAATATACATTTAATATTTAAAAAATAAAAAGTCTATTTGCAAATAAGAAATCACAACACTTAAATACAGAGTAATAAATAGTAAGTAATTAAATATATTAGCAAGTTTAAAATAATCACTGATTACAGCTTCAGGAAAAATTATTATATTTATTGGAAAGAATGTTACAAGATGTTATTTTAACAAGAATTTGAATAATTAAGAATATTAAAATAGAGAACTCTTATATATTTGTAGAAATATTACCAACTTTTTGTTCAGAGTTCAGTTTGGCACCATTTACACAATGAGTTGATCGATGTCTTTCTGCCATGTTTACAACTCTTCTTTAATTAAAATTATAGCCCTGTAATCTCAGCCGATCTCCATGTAAGTAACAGCAGATTAAAAAAATAATTTAACACAAGACAAAACACTAGCCAAGTTATTTAAAGAAGTTGCAGATTGAAATATGATGTAATAGCTCTTTCTTACATTAAAAAAATAGTTGCAATTGAAATGTGACGTAAGAGCTACTTCTTACATTTAAAAAATATAACACCCCAATCTAATTTAAAATAATACATGTTTCTTCAGAATTTAGCCCAAGAGAAAATATTTTCTTAAAAAGATATTTTAGTATTATATTCTGTTCATAGTAAATATATATAAGATGGATATTTCATTACATTTTATTTAAACAAAGTTTCTAATTCCTTTTTTTTTTAGTATGAGATGTCTAATTACAAATGTAAATTCCCCCCTTCCCACCAAATAGCGTTAATTAACAAATGAAGTTGGCATAGATTTTCAAAAAATATACTAAATACTTTTAAAAGAAAAGTACTTTCAACATCAAAAAAGATACTTTAGTA
Source organism: Epiperipatus broadwayi (assembly GCA_028023455.1). Taxonomy (NCBI): domain Eukaryota; kingdom Metazoa; phylum Onychophora; class Udeonychophora; order Euonychophora; family Peripatidae; genus Epiperipatus; species Epiperipatus broadwayi. The sequence goes on along the minus strand of JAQFVV010006216.1, from coordinate 9,057,563 downwards.
TTATATTCTGTTCATAGTAAAAATATATAAGATGGATATTTCATTACGTTTTATTTAAACAAAGTTGCCGATTCCTTTTTTTTAGTACAAGATGTCTAATTACAAATGCAAATTCCCCCCTTCCCACCAAATAGTGTTAATTAACAAATGAAGTCGGTGTAGATTTTCAAAAAATATACTAAATACTTTTAAAAGAAAAGTACTTTCAATATCAAATTATTTAGCTGTAAAGCAATTATTTTTTTCCTGGCTTTGAAATTAGGGCATATGTAAATTCATTAATAATATTTAATAATTAAAAATCAATACACAAAAAATAATTACTGATGTCTTCCTTCATTTATAGTATGTACTTGGATTTATCCAGTTTTTTTTGTTTCAAGAAATTGTTTTTCATGTGAAAATAACATCACATTTCATTTTGAAAATACAAACAGTGACATGCCATAGGAAAAAGATTATTTTCAGAATATAAATCCATTCGGGTACTCCATTAGCTATCTCCCAAAAGGAAATTAAAAATGGTGCTGACTGTAAACTAAATTTATTTTTACAATTACTATTTAACGCACTTGCAAAAGCTAGAAACTGGTTAATAGTGTCCTAAATATTTCATCATATATGAGATTCTTAGGAAAATACTGAATTATATCTATATACATATATTATTTAAATATTATCGCACTGTAATATATTAAATCAGTTTGTTCTTTCAAAATTAAATATGACATCATAGACATTTTACATGAAAAAAATAATTTCCAAAGCAAACACATTTAATCAAAACAAATCTGAACTAGACTTTTGAAATACCTGCTTTGCTCTATTATGACGTGTTAATTATTTTGTACTGAAATACAAGTTGTTGGGATAATGTCTATTTTTTGACAAAGTTAATAAGGATTATTTTCTGATGCAGAAGAATACAACATTAAATATTCACAAACTTTGAGGCAATATTTTAAAATCTCACTCTGAAACTATCAGCAGCTGAAATTTAAGTGTCATTTTTTACATGATATTCATTTTTTTTACTCAAAATGATGAAAGTTTGGGATTTACCAAAGACAGAACTTGAAGCAGTGGAGTTCCTACAAAGTAAAAGTGTTCTGCCTTTTCAAAAAGTTTGCAAATCTGGCCATGAAATGAAGCTTTATGTGAATGCAAGGGCACAATGGAAGTGCAACATTAAGGCATGTCAATGTCATGTAGCACTTCGGAAAGGGACCTGGTTGGAAGTCTGCAAATTGTAATTTGTTACAGCCATCCGAATCATGTATTACTGGAGCAAAAATCAACTGACCATGCAATTGGGAAAAAATGAGTTGAATTTGGACAGGAAAACTGTCATTGCATGGAAGCAGTATTTAAGAAAAGCATGTAAAGAAAGTAGAGGTCGACAAAACTTTGTTCAGTAAACATAAAAATCAACAGGGAAGAATTCTTCCCCAACAGTGGTTATTTGGTGGCTTATGTAGAGAAACAAAGGAGTGTTTCATTGTTGCTATTCCAGATCGAACAGTGTCTGTTCTTCTAGATCTCATTAAACAACATGTAGCACCAGGATCCACCATATATACTGACTGCTGGAAGGCCTACAAAACAGATGTATTGACTGCTGCAGGTTTCCAACACTTCAAAGTCAATCATTCATACAATTTTGTCAATCCTACTACTGGGGCCCATACACAGAATGTAGAAAGATTTTGGGGGCTTTTGAAATGAGGGGGACCGCTCGACATCATCTTGATTCTTACTTAGACAAATTTATGTGGTGATGATTTCATGATGGTGAAGATATATTCGATGCAATATTGCAAGCAATAAATATACCATCAATCTAAACTTCTAAACAATAATCTTCTAATTTCTGCCATCTTTGCTGTAACCATCATTACTTAATCTTGTATTACTATTCAAGTGTGTTAAAAGCTTCATAATTTGGCCAGCTTTGTTGTACTCTTTTAAACAAAATAAGCATCATTACTTAATCTTGTATTACTATTCAAATGTGTTAAAAGCTTCATAATTTGGCCAGCTTTGCTGTACTTTTTTAAACAAAATAAGCATCGTTACTTAATCTTGTATTACTATTCAAGTGTGTTAAAAGCTTCATAATTTGGACATCTTTGCTGTACGTTTTTAAACAAAATAAGCATTGTTACTTAATCTTGTATTACTATTCAAGTGTGTTAAAAGCTTCATAATTTGGACATCTTTGCTGTACTTTTTTAAACAAAATAAGCATCGTTACTTAATCTTGTATTACTATTCAAGTGTGTTAAAAGCTTCATAATTTGGACATCTTTGCTGTACTTTTTTAAACAAAATAAGCATCGTTGCTTAATCTTGTATTACTATTCAAATGTGTTAAAAGCTTCATAATTTGGACATCTTTGCTGTACTTTTTTAAACAAAATAAGCATCGTTACTTAATCTTGTATTACTATTCAAGTGTGTTAAAAGCTTCATAATTTGGACATCTTTGCTGTACTTTTTTAAACAAAATAAGCATCGTTGCTTAATCTTGTATTACTATTCAAGTGTGTTAAAAGCTTCATAATTTGGACATTTTTGCTGTACTTTTTTAAACAAAATAAGCATCATTACTTAATCTTGTATTACTATTCAAGTGTGTTGAAAGCTTCAAAATGCTGACATCTTTGCTGTATTTTTTAGACCAAATAACCACCATTACTCAATCTTCGGTTACTATTTAAAATGGAAACTCTAAATCAAAATAATGTTCTTCTTAATGGATTTTTATGCTGAACACATTCAAGTGTCTACTACGAATGATTGGGAGGACTTTGGTAATTATTTTTTGTGTATTGCTTTTTTACATTGATTACCATTTTTTGTGTATTGCTTTTTAACTAGTTAAATATTATTGATCAATTTAGATATGCCATAATTTGAAAGCCAGATAACAATTAATTGCTTTATAGCTAAATAATTTGAGTTACCTATTTTTGGATAGAAAGTCTTATTTTTGATGATATGTCATAATTTCAAACCAGTAATATTCTTTTTACCTTATATAACCATTGCATTTAAATCTGATCATTTACAAATATTGAAAGCTCCTTAATTTTCTATGTTTGTCCACCATGTTTCTTTGTCGATTAGCATATATTTCTTTATTTTTTAAATTTGAATTATTATAGGATTTGATACCATTTTCTTGTTGTTTTTTTTAATAATTTGGACTTTCGATGTATTTCTTGTGTATATATATCCTCAGACATTTTTATTTTTCAATTTAAGTGAAGAAATTTTGATATTAGGGGGGTAGGTGTTTCTCGTATTTTCATGGAATTTTTTTTTTTAAATTTGAATTTTATAGTAATATTCTTTTTAGCTTATATAACTATTGCTTTTATATGTAATTGTTTGCAAATATTGACAGCTACTTAATTTACCCATTCATATATAACTGTTGCTTTGGATTTCCCACATTTTGTCCGCCATTGTCCACCATGTTTGTTTTGGTATTAATCACAGACTTATTTTTTAAATTTGAATTATTACAGGATTTGATACCATTTTGTTTTTGTTTTTTTAATAATTTGTACTTTTTATGTATTTCTTGCGTACATATATCTTCAGCTATTTTTATTTTTCAATTTAAGTGAAAAAATTTTGATTTTAGGGGGGGTCAGCCACTTTCATCGGTTTTTTTAATTATTTGTCATTTTTCAGCCACTTTCATCTTGTTTTTTTTTATTTGTCATTTTTCAGCCACTTTCAGCGATTCTCTTTTTTTATTTGTCATTTTTTAGCCACTTTCATCGTGTTTTTTTTTTATTTGTCATTTTTCAGCCACTTTCATCGTGTTTTTTTATTTGTCATTTTTCAGCCACTTTCAGCAATTCTCTTTTTCTATTTGTCATTTTTCAGCCACTTTCAGCTATTGTCTTTTTTTATTTGTCATTTTTCAGCCACTTTCAGCGATTCTCTTTTTTTATTTGTCATTTTTAAGCCACTTTCATCAGGTTTTTTTGTATTTGTCATTTTTCAGCCACTTTCAGTGATTTTTTTTTTATTTGTCATTTTTCAACCACTTTGGTAAATAAATTTATCACATGCAAGTTTCAGGCCGGTTGTTGTTGGTGTCACAGTGCCATCTGAAGGCAGCAGTACAGTCCATCCTCAACTACTGATAGTTATTATCATCAAAGGCTCACCAACCTCTTGCCATTATCCTAAAACACAATTAACAATCCAATCAAAATATGAACACCCTGGTCTTAATTATGATTATAGCTATTCTATGATCCAAATTTCAATTCCATGAAGTCATGACTTTTTTGGTTTATGGAAAATGCCAACTGATACTATGGCCTTGATAAGCCAAAAAATATATAGAGAGAATGATATTACAACTTCACCCTTTTTATACTATATGAGTTCAGCCTCATTAATTGTTTACTTTGCAGGCCCTCCAAAATGTAATGGAACATATTATCTACATTTGAAGAGATGCAATTGCCTTAAATGTTGGATGGCAAAAGGTAATAGAATGCCCATAACCACTAACCAATTAATTAATCAAGCTCACATGTGTCAATATTATACCTAGCAACCATCAAGCAAATAATCAAGCCACATTTTGCAAGGCACCAAAATGTAATGAAACATCTGATTGCCCTAATGATTGATAGCAACAAATGTAATAAAAAGCTCCAATTGGGATACCAAATGTAATAAAACATAGTATACATATAAATAGAAATGAAATCACTCCAATAATTGTTAGTTTTTGATTAATTTTTGTTCAAGTATAAATATAATACAATATAAATAATTCCAACCAATGAATATAAAATACAATGAACTAGATTATGATGTTTAACTTTATTTGCACACATTACTAATTTATAAAGTAATGGTTAATAAATTATTTACACTACAGAAAATATATTACACATGAGTGAATGTGCTTTAATCACTATTTATATTGTTACTTCAGCTAGTCATATACAAAATAAATCTAGATACCAAAGAGCATTGACTAAGGCATCTTAAGTGGTTAATTCTCAGGGTTAACTTAACTAACAATCTGATTATTCACTAAATATAGATTGGAAACCAAGGGAATTATGCTGGATCCAACCCATATTTACAAACAAGATTATATATGATTTAATGGCCCAATTAATGATGGCTTAAAGGAATGAATAACCAAAACATGATGATTGTGAATTTACCATATTAATTAAAGACTCCTGCACTAAAAAAAGAAAATATAAATATTAATTAATTTTAAATGAAAACTCAAAGTCATTTTTTATATAAAACAAATGATATAAGCTTTATTCCAAGATTGGGATTTGATATTCTGAAATAGCATATATATATGTTGAAAACACAAAAATTGATTTGCTTTTCAAATGTTCAATTTTTTTTTGTATAAATCAAATAAAAGATTTATTGATAATGAACATAAATTGAAGTTTATATTTTGCATAGGAATTGTATAAAACTGTTGTAAAAATAAATCTTTAAATAAATAAATTAATTAATTAATTAATAGTAGCTTGTTAAATTAATAATTTAGGTTATAGATGTATTTCTTTAAAGCTAGATCAACATACAATATGATACAAAAGACAGAGTAAAAATCTCCTTCCCATTATGCTATAAGGATTTATTTACTTTATTTATTTTGAACCACATCTTTTATTATGAACATCAACTACTTGGGCTTTTTATTAATATAAGGCTTATATTCTAGTCTGCAAAGTTCAACATTTATTTCATAACTTTATCAACTCAAGGCTTTATTAAACACCTAGCACAAAATATATATACATCATATCATATGAGCTTTTATGTATAGGCAATATTTATAATACAACTGGGATATTAATTTGTAACTCTAATATTCACTACCATGATTTTATCCATACCTTTTAAAATAATCTGAAAATACACTAAAAATAATTGACAATTTAAGACAATTATTAAATAATAATAGAATTTGTAAATACAATTCTATTATAGTTTGCATATTTATATATAACTCCTATGCAAATAAGTGTACTTTATTTGTTTTCCAGTTTAAGTTATACATGATATTTATCATTTGATATATGTAGAACGTGAATCAAATACAACCGTTTAATGATATTAAAAGTATATTATTACAATCGTTATTTTAACTTGGCATTTATCAATCTACTTGCGCAATGTAACATATAAAATTTGACAATATATATATATTAAAAATTGACTTTTATTACTATTATTAAGTTAAAACATTCAAAAAAAAATTATAAGCTGGTCTTAGACATCACATATGTATATACTCTTGTAAAGATAAATATTATTTAAAAAAATTATAATGATTGATCAATTCCAAGTCACAATACTTGCAACTTTTGTTTTTAAGATGAGTTTTATGATTAAGAAAACAAAAATAAAAAAAATAAAAATCAACAAATGAATGAATATATTGACTAATTTTAATTACTGCCATAACTGCAAACTTATTTTCAGTCTCTTTTTTACTTTAAAAATATTTGATCTTGGTTCCATTTCATAGATGTGAAATAACTTTAAATATGTATACATATTAACAATACGTGAATTTATAGATTTTTCTTTTGTTGAAGCAATTAATTCCTGGCATTCTCTTTATATTCAGTTGTAGAAATAAATTGATTTGGATATTAAGCTTAGGATCATTAAAAAAAACTTAAAAGTTAAGAAAAGTAGCTATTTTTTATATGAGGTTTGCTTACAAATGCTGTCTTGGTTAGATTTGATGTATTTTCACCAGATCTTAATGGTGAATAAGATAGGCAACAGGTTCAAAAACCATGAATAGTAATTCTTTGTTTTAGCCTTTCATTTTATGCTATATCACAATCCAATAGTTGTATTTATGCCAAAAAGGAATTTTGTAGAAGAGCTTAAAGTAAAAGTTCTGCTTACTTTTTTTTCAATGCTGATTTTTCTGTGTTTCTATTGTAATCTTTTTCCTATTGTTACAACCCACATGCTGACTTAAAAATCTTTAATACTGCTGATTGGTGATTTTAAAATATTAAGATGAAAAATATATATATATTACATAAAAATTTATTTTTGCAGTTGACAAAATAAATAAATAAATAACAAACAATAACATTGTATCCCAAATAATTACCAAAAATAAAAATATAATCTAATTATAACTAGCAATTTGGATGATATTGCCTACAATTATTTATATATACACGAATTTATATGTCACCATTGCTATTAAAATCTTACCATCGCAAAACAAATCACATACCAACAATAAATAAACAAATATGAACCAAATAAAAATAACAATTAACAACAATAACAACCTATATACAAATCCTTATGTAAAAACCAAATCAAAGAGATTTTTTTAAAACTATAATGGCACTTCAAAAGAAATGGTGGATTTTTCCATCCTTATGATATAAATGCTGAAAAGAGAGTCAATGCTTTGTAAATGCTATAAAATTTGTAGCCACAAGGTTTTACCAGGATCTGGAAGATGATTTAGATTAGATTTAAATCCTAATATTCTTGGAAATGTACCCTTCTATTTTGGGTTTACTTGATGTAATGATTGACAAAATAGCCAAGACATTCTCCTTCAGCACTTGAAAATAAACTAGAAACAAAAAATAAACTATTATCTTTTTTCTAATGTGCCAAAGCATTGGCCAGAAAGTGAACCCCATGACAACTGCTTGTAAGGCAGCTGTGCTAACCACTTGGCCACCAACACTTGACTAAACTATTATCTTTGAAAACTTTTTGTTCATCCTTTTCCATCTCATTCCATAACCATCACATAACATTTTTATTTTTGTTATAGATCAGGAGATTATGTTTCTCTCTGATCTATTTATTGAATAAAACACCAATAAAGAAAACATCTAAGAAAACTTAATTTAACAAAAATCATAATAAATGTATTTATATGTAAAACTATTTACAATGGCATTATTGGTTGATGATTCAACTTAATATTACAAATATCTCTCAATGCCATCTTATATTGCTGACCCATGTGATCACACACATGTTGAAATGATAAATAATCACCAATATATACATATTTTGTGCTAAACCAGCACTCATCAATTGGTCCAGATTACCATCTCCACACATATATACAATCAGTACTCAGATCTATATTAAGATAGCCAATCTTCATACTTTAATGGACAGGCTTCAAACTACTCCAACCCATAACTCTTCAGCCTTCCATTTCATTGAAAATCTGTGGGTTGTAGTAGTTTAAAGCCTGCCTATTAAAGTATAAAGATTGGCTATCTTAATATAAATCTGAGTATTGATTGTATATATGTGTGGAGATGGTAATCTGAACCAACTGATGAGTGCTGGTTTAGCAGAAAATATGTATATTGGTGATTATTTATCCTTTCAACATATGTGTGATCAGGTGGGTCAGCAATATAAGATGGCACTGAGAGTTTTGGGTTGCGTGAAAAGTCTGAGTTCAAATCCCATATATATTACATATGTAAATGCAGGTGTTAAGCCTGTACAATGTATAACAAATATACTAACTTTTCTTAGGAATTGGTTTTCTTTTTAGTTAGTCATAATATGTATTTTAAATAAGCTTAATATCTATTTTTACATGTATTTTAAATGAGCTTAATATCCATTATTACATTTCATATATGGTCATCTTTTTTTAATTCATTGACTTTCAGGTTTACATACTCTAACACTCATTATACAACTGACTCTAATGTAACTCAACAATGTTGTGAGAATATTGTATATACTAATGTAATTTTAACTTGTGTGTGTGTGTATGTTCATGATTTTGCAGTGCACTATTTATGAAAATGAATTTTATTCCCAATGCATTGTTGGCATGATTTTTTGTTCATAGCTTTAAATTTTCTGAATCCTTTTAGATCATCATGTTAATGATATTACCCATATTGCATAATATAATAAAAAGTTGATCAAAGTTGAAATTCTATATTGTTAGAATTAACAATAAAATCACTAAAAAGTACATAGGCTCATGTCATCAAACAATACCCACCAAATACAGCCAGATATATAAAGTAATTCTAGATATTTGGTTCAAATGCGAGCCATGTAAATTATGGTAAACAGAAATAACTATCATTAAATAATATTGCTAACTTCATTAACAACAAGCAAATAAAATAAGTTCATACTTAACTCTTGTCTTAACTTGTATGCATGCATGTGGAAAACAGTAAAAATATTCAATGAAAACGTCAATATTACTCTATAATATAAATTCATGTACAACTCTGCATTTAATTATTTAAATCCTTTCACTAGTGTTCAACATATTCAATTTAAACTTTATACAGTAGCACTAATAAAATATAATTTATTATCATTATTATCAAAACAAATTATTATTCAACATTTTCTTTTTTTAACTCTATTACATTAAGTAAAATGGAGTCAGAAACAATTTCTGATATTTCCAATTATCAATATAGCTTTTCAAAATTAATAATTCTGAACATTTTTTCATTTTAATCCATTTCCAAAAATTAAATCTTGCATTGTAAAGTATATTAACACACACATTTTTATGCACTAATGACAAAAAAAAATATTTTAATATCTAAGAAATTTATTTATTTATTTTAACCCTAATATTAGTTGAGGATATTTAAAATATTAAATCTTTACGGTTTATTGCATTATTTGTTATTCATAAAATTCTTTGCCCTTTAAATAATTTGAAAATCATTTGTATTTTTTTTCTATAATAATACCCCAATGTATTTAAAAGAGCATTAACATGGAACATGTAAAACATAGTTTCAAAACAAATTTAAAAAAATACATTTTAAAATCATTTATCACAACTGATTTTTTTCAACTGCTATTAATTTATTACTAATACTATGAGCTGCATAATTACTTTCTTATTCTCCCCTTCTTAGGGCATCTTTTTATAGATTTTAAAATATATTTTAATAATAATAAAAGAAAATATATAATAAAAATAATAATTATATCAAATTTTTAAAAAAACCATAAGGTTATATAAAAAGGAAAAGGTTTTTTTTTTAAAAAAAAAATAAAGATCTAAAGAAAAATAAATTATGTTTGTAATCTATTATTAAATCTCCAAGTGAAGTGTTTATTTTCTTTGTTAAAGTTTTAGAAAATCTATGTAAAAAAAATATCTAAATAATTAGTGCTTAGCTATATAGCTTAAATTTATAGGCGATCTTTCATCTCTGAATTCCACAGTATTTAAAATATTGTTGACAATTTTATATTTCTTATGCAAGGTAACATATTCAATAAATGGCTGTCTTGTAAATTGTTTTAAGTGTTTAATTTTTGTAATTTATTTGGGAATGATTCACAGTAGGCAAACAAAAAATGCCACTCAAGTAACACTGTGGCAGATACTGACAATTTGAAAAAGAAATCCTACGAATTGTTATTTATTCATTTGTGTCTTCTTTTCTATAGATCAGTTATTTTAGTTAGCATTACAGTTTTTCTAATACTTCCCATTGTTTTTTTGTCCAAACAATCTTTATTATAGAGAGAAAGCCAAGAAAATTAATGCAGATTATCTTCTAGAGTTAGATGCTGTTGAATGAATAATAAAAGTCATTTTTGATCTTTATGTAAAGTCTGTGGTTATTATACATAATTAACTAATTGTAATCTTTTTCAAGAAACATATTTACCAAAATAAACATATTTAAAACCTTTATCTTGAATCTTTGATGATGAACCTTAATTAAATACGGTTATCACAAATAAATTTAATATAAAAAAGTTTAGAATTTATTTAAAATTTAGAATTGAACCTAGACTTTTTTTTTATTTAAACCAATGTTGTAATTATAAATTTTTATTAAACGCACATTATTATATTAAGTAATATTTACTAAGGCTGTAACCTTTAAGAATAAGCGTCTGAAAAATTCGAAGATAAGGACCTCTACAGGTCTTAGCCACAAGCTTCAGCTTCACCTATTCATATATAAAAGTAGGTTGAAGTAAAGAAGTGTGTCCCTCTGGGTTTCCCTCTTTTCACAAAGATTCAAACATGCATACACAAATAAGTGACTGTGTGTGTAGATGTTTCATATGTTATCAAATAAGCTTTAAATTATTTATTATCATTAAGTTCAACTAAAGTATATTTAAAACCAAAAAACTATACTACTGATTTTTCCCTTTCTGACTAACTTTATAACTGTCTATTCCTTCCTCTGCCTGATTTTGAAAACTGATTATTGCCAATAAAGCATCCACTTCAATATAAATCATCATCATCGTTTTCAACCATTATCGATCCACTGCAGGATGAAGGTGTCTCCAAGTTCAATTCATCTCTGAAATCTAGCCTCTATTTGCTGCATCACATTTTCTTATTTCATCCATCTATATCATATGTGGTCTTTTTCTACATCTTTTACAATCTCTTGGAATCCTGTTTAATATTTCAACTGCCAAAACTATTATCATCTTTTCTAGCAATATGTCCAACCCAATACTTCATTCTCTTAATTCTTTCAATGATTTCAATAACACCTATTTGTTCTCTTACCCATGTGTTTCACTTTTAGTTTCTCCATGTTATTCCTAACATGCATCTTTCATACTTCTTTGAATGGTCTGAAGTCTCTGTATTGCTCTTTTGTTAAGTATCCAAGTCTCAAATCCATAAGTAACAACTGGTAAAACACATTTATTAACAACCTTTCTTTTCAAACACATTGGCACATTCCCTTTTAATTTTATTTTTACCAAAAGCACTTCAACCAAATTTAATTCTATGATTAATTTCATCCATTATATTTCTATCTGTGGTAATAATTTGACCAAGGTTTTTGTAGTTGTTAACTTCTTTTAAATCATCATTATCTATCTTTATTTTCATCTTTTGAAAAAATGCATTGAACATTACTTTAGTCTTTTTAACATTTACTCTTAATCTCACTTCCTTACCTTCATCTGATAACTCTTGCAACATTTCTTGAAGCTCTAAAGCATTATTTTCAAAAACAGCTACATCATTTGCAAAATCTAGATGACATAAATAATCCCCATTTATTTTTACTCTCTTAGCTTCCCATTTTAATCCTACATCATTTGCAAAATCTAGATGACATAAATAACCCCCATTTATTTTTACTCTCTTACCTTCCCATTTTAATCCATAAAATACTTCTTGCAAAACTGCTGTAAAAAGTTTTGAAGATAGGAAGTTCCCACATTAATCTTAGTATCATTATGTAATCTAATTGTTGCTGTTGCATTTTTATAAATATTATTCAAAATATGACAATATCCTAGGTCTATATCTTGATGATCTAATGCTTTAATCACTGAAACAATGCTTATAGAATCAAATGCCTTTTTATGATCTACAAATCCAAAGCATAATGGCAACTCATATTCATTGGCACCTTTCCATAACTTCTCTCAATACTTGGATGTGATTCACTGTACTAAAACCTCTTTTAAATCCAGCTTGTTTTTTTTGGTTGGTTGATAACAGTCAATCCTTAAGTTATCAATAATCTCAACTTGTAATCAAAGTAACCTCCTTTAACAATCAAGGTAGTACCATCTTTATCTATGGCATATCTTTATATAGACACTAAAGATTGCAACTTGACCAAGACTGTGAGATTAATAATGCAAAGAAGTTTAAATAAACCTCATTAATCAGGCAAATATAACCTGTTTTGAAAGCAGACTAATAAATAGTCAATTACAACTTCCAGATTCTGAAAGCAGACTAATAAATAGTTATTTATAACTTCAAATTTTATATAAAATATATATTGGTTGAAATTCAATGTTCTCTGTAAATGAGTTGTAATTATTTTGAAAAATTCTGTATAAAACTGATAAAAGACTGATAAGTCTGGAATTTCTAGTATCTTCTTTATCATTTTATTTAAATATTAATATTAATACTGCATTCTTCCAATCATCTGATACAACTTTATTATTTAGACACTTGGTATTGTAACAGTCATATTCGAACATTCATGCAACAAAATCCAGAGTTTTGGTAAATTATACCAAGGCTGATCTAGATGAGGGTTTGAGACTAAATCTGACTGCACCTCAGCTCCTTCACCAACCTCCCTGACTTACTATCTTATGAATGACATATCTGAGGGGTCACACTTGTAATCTCTTAATTTCCATGCCAGAAGTAGCAAAGGGTGAAGTTAGAGACTCGAGAATAATTAAATATATGCTTGATAGCTTAACTAAACACACATATAACTTATGACTGATTATCTACTGCATATATTAATAATTATGGATGGTGATTTAATATAAACAAAGTGAATAATACTACAGATGTTAATATGTTTTAAAATTATTTAATATTACCAAAACACAAACAACAACAATTAAATGTACTGCATATTCCACTCACAGGTAGGATGGTGAATATACATACTACACGTTCTGCAATATATTGTACTCAGTCATCATCATTGATTACAGCATTTATAAATTAATAATTATTTCTACGTCTACACTGATGTATGCTCTGCCATTCCTACTAGGTTTGCTAAGGGTTAAATTTTAAGAGAGTGGCAACTTTATATAATGTATACTTAAATTTATTATTACGTGCTGAGCAGTCAATGCACTCTTTATGTAGATATTATTAGATAAACTAGATCTGAGGTTCAGATCAATGCTGAACAATTAACATAACAGCAGGTGAACTAGTGCTTTGTAGCATAACTTCTGAGACTATGGTGCTACACAAATTACATCAGAGATGTGGCTTGAATATGCCCTTACTCATGAGATTCAGTAACGTTTACTCAGTTCTCAGGTACCGATCACTTGCTATATGTGAACATTTAGTTCTGATGATCGAACAGCCTTAATATACAATGCTGGATTCTGGGGTTCCAGTTCTGAAGGAGGTAATGGGAATGACCTTTAAAATCATTATCCCATTCAAGACAGAGGGCTATCCGAACTAGGGATGATAAGATAGTCCTTAAAACCTAATCTTATCTTAATAAGTATATGATAGCAAGGCAGAATGCATTGCAGTGCTTCATAAAAGCCCATTCACAATGCCTTCTAAATATTAATTATTACAGTTAGTAAAGCATGAACTCTATAGTTTTGTTCTGTGAAACTACTCTACACCAGTTAGGTAAATAAGCACTGAAACGGTGCTAAAGAGGACTTTATTAAAATGATCTAGTTTACCAATTAACTACATATTCTATGAAAATACATTAATGGGGTCTAAAGCATATTTGGGATTTAAACTTGGCTAACTACTGATAATATGCCTTAAGTTAATTTATTTGAGAACAAAAGTGGCTCTTTATGTTTATGATAATTAGTAATCTCCACTCCGAAGGCATAGCACAAATTAATAAATGCATTATAATAAAATATATATATCTAGGTATAAGTACAGACATAAATAGAGAAAATAATAAGGCAGTAATGATCTTTTTATAAGTTGAATTTAAAAGATTTAAGAGAATTTGAGTTCAGGCAAGATTTACATTTTAACTTTTAAAGTATTTTAAATTATACAGATTGAAATATACTTATCTAATACAGTTTAATTAATTTAAGAGAGAATACACTTATTTAACATAGTAATTTATGAGATTCAAGTTTAAGCGTTTGTGCACATTACTTATATTATATAGCTAGCTTTAGGAAAGATTTAGAATTTCTATAGCATTAGGTTTAGCTTGGTTGAGAAGTTGTTACCGGTGGTTTAACTATGAAGGCTTGCAGCTTGACAGGATCACACACACACATGGACTAGTTTATCTGAGCTGGTTCATCTATGAGCTATTCTTTCAGGTAGGCTGGATTTTAAGTCATTTCCATAAACAGTTCTGGCCACCGAGGAGGCAGCAATGACGGTCTCTCTAGCCAATGGTTTTCATAATAAAAATGGGCATATTGCCTGGATATGATTTAACACACGAGTAAAGCAAAATGGATGATGATTTTTTTTCAAACTGGAGATTTTATATTTCTTTACCCCCCCCCCTCTTACAGGCCATTTGCAATCTTTATTTTTAGACTTTAAAACTTAAGAAGTCACTAATTTTATCAACTTCAAAGGAAATGGCTGGATTTATTTCAGGCTTAATGCTTATTAATTGTTACCTTTTATTTCATAAGATTCAAGTTCATCTGGATTTTATTGCAGGCTTAATTGTTCTAATTTTTATTTTATAAGAATCATAAAGTCTGGATTTACTGCAGGTGGTATTTTATAAGATTTACAAAGTTCTTTTTTTTTAAACAGTGAATTTCTTTTTTTTTTGAAAGAGATTTAAGCTGCAAACATTTCAATGTATACCTGAGAAAATTACCCTTGTCTTTAATTACAATACGTGATTAAGTAATTTAGTAATTGGATAACTTCAAAGACAGTTTGAAATAATTTAGATAACCATGTTCTTATATATATACAATGTCCACAGCCTAAACCAAATGTAATAACTTAAAATCATAAAATAAATCTTCATATGAAATTACAATGTGTGTACATTATACATAATAATATCAATCAGATGTGAATATAATCATTTATCTAATATTACAAAAATCATTTAAAATAGCAGATGTGTGTATATACAATTACACACATATACACATAAATATACACCTATATATATTATATTACTTAGTATAGTTATATATACGTGCACCTCTAGGGTTTGAATTGAGAAAATGAAGACTACTATGTTATATAGTAGATGAAACTGTATGATGACCAAATCATACTGTTTCAGAATATAACTTTGTCCAAAAAAATTATATTTCTTGACCTGCTTCTTTTAAGATATTAATTATAATTCCATCATTACTTGGAGCTTTACTTCTTCATAAATTCAATTGCATGTCTTATTTCATTTAAAATCCTGAGCAATTAAGAAGATATAGTAATTGTTAGAGTTATTTTTCCTTTTTCTTTATTGCTATATAATTCTTGATAGAATTTTTCTACACCTTTCATGATGTCATCTCTCTTTTTAATAATAATTTCATCTTTTTTTTCTTATTGCTGAAATAAGTTTCCTTCTAATACCAAGATGTTGTTTTACACTCTGAGACTTTTATTCTCTTCTCTAGATTTTCTTGCTCATTCACAATTATATTTTCTTATATCATTGTCAACTCTTTTTTGCACTACATTACAATTCGAGATATTCAATCCTTCTTATTGCATCATTTTTATATATTTTCATATTCCTTCTTTTCTTCATAAATCATCTTGTCTCATGAAATTTTACTGGTCAATTTCTTCTTTTTTGTACCAGCTATTTTTGTTACAGTTTTTAAAAGTATATCAGTTATCTTCCTATTGTATTCTTTCAAATTTGAATTATGTTCAAAATCTGTTAATATTTGAAAACGATTTGCAAGTTCTAATTTAAATTCATTAAATGTTTCTGAAGATTAGGAATATCAACTGTAAATATTGTTTTCAACATGTAACTTATATCTTATTAATCAATTATCACTTCCTGTGTTGAATTTATTAAGAACAATACAATCTTGAAATACATGTTTCCTTTTAGTCAAAATATAATCCAATTCTGCAGTACTTTTATTTGGATGTTTCCATATCCATTTGCATTTAACATTTTCCTCAAAAAAAAGAATTCATAATATAAAGTTTCTCTTTTTTTGCAAACTCCACATTTCTACCACCATAACTAAATTTACCTATAGCACTTTCATCTTTTAATTGTTTACCAATTCTAGCATTAAAGTCTCCCATGACAATTTTAAAATGGTTCATCTGATCAAGATATAAAAATCATCTACTTTTTCATGACAATGAGAACTTGTTGGTGTATATTATATGCATTTGGTATCTGCTATTAATTTGAATAACTAATTTTACCTCCACAATGTTGTTATTCTACTTTTTCTTTATAATGAATCCTACTCCACTTGTATTTCCAATGTTTGTTCCTTTGTAATACAGTACATGTCCACTTTTTAAATCAATTGTCTCTTCACCTTTTCTTCTAAGTTCATAAAGTTGAATAATGTTCCATTTAATATGAGACTGTTCTTCCAATTCTTGCAATCTTCCTTCACTTGAAATTGATCTATAGTTGTAAATATCTAAATAAAAGATCATCATCAAATGATGACCTTTTATATATATATATTGGCAAAAAGTTTATGATCATGAAATTTTTTCACCTATATGCTTTGCCAAAAACTAAATTATTATAACAAGTTGGAATCATATTCAACAAATGATGCTGATGTCAATCTTAGATCTCAGTGTATTCATGAGACATAATTTAGGTATTCCACTGTTTAGAAGTAACAGATGTATAAATATATACAGAAAGGGTTATAAAAAAAATTCAACAAGCATAGCTTTAATTGTGGTGATTTTATCATTTCTAAGATAGTCTATTTTCATTATTTTTTACAATCCTTCCAATATCGACTACAGCTTATAATCCCCTGGTTATCTAACTAGTCATTAAAGTATAAGTCTTTGATTATGATGTATTAAACAATATATATGGGGGGGGGGTATCTCGAAATAGAATATATTTTAGAGAAAAAAGATTTATATTTAACTAGAACTTCTATTTAGTAAATGTTTATTATTACATACAAATAGAAATTAACAATATAACAAATAATCTTTATCACAAAATAAATTAAATTAATATATCATAATTAGTAACTGGAAGAGTTACACATGTTGATCATTTTTTCTACAAATTAATAGAATAAAGACATGTCATTAAATTTAGTATGTGCATGTGTTGCACTCTGACTGCATAATGGAAATCAAAGTATAGAGAAATTGACATTTATATAATAATAAAATGAATATTCCAAAAAATGTATATATTATAATGCAATTACATGTATAACATTGCCTAGTGAAAGCTAAATATCTGTTATTTATTTTAATATAAAATAAAAAAATTACAAAATGTTAATGCTATACACTGATTCAAAAGTTACATCAATGTGTTTTATATAGTAACAACATGATAAATATTAGATTTTAAAATAAAAAATAATTATGATTTATTAAAAATTGCAAAAAAAAGTTCAAGATTAAAATACTTAAAGATGAATTAGAGCCATTTAAGACATATATTTTTAAATTGACAAAAATTTGGAAATTTTACCTATAGTTTATATTCCTATTTCATGCTGTTTATAGGATTTTGTCAGATTCCTCAAACATAATATGGACTTTTCAAATCTGTGCTCTTGCAGTTTTGTACATTAATTTTCCTTTACTTATTCTTGAAATTTCTGACTTCTTCAGTATTCAATATCTTGTTGAAGATAATGCATTCTGTACAGATTGATTATTTTCCTATCTCACATTTAATCAGGCAATATATTATAGATAGGTCAAATATTTTCCAAACTTCCAATTTAGAAGGCTGTGTTAATTTCTACAAATATCATTTCTTGCATACTGCATGGTTGAGAGAAAAAGAATAATCCTAAAAAGAATAATTCAGCTCATTATGTTGATATATTTATCTTCTTGAAGGACATCATAATAATAGAAATACAGCTGAATAATAATATTTACCAATTTTATCTGCTGTATCAATTAGCCTGTTATTAGTGACTTTAACTTATCTCTTTCTTCCAAATTTTTACTTATAACTTTTTGATATGCAACTTTAGTATAATGGATTGCTTGGATAGCTGAACACCTTCACTGAAAAAGTAAATAAATAAATATTGACTGCAGACATTTTTATTTATATTCATCGTGTTGTTTGTTTAACATATAGTCTAATTTAATCTGTTAACTATCTTCATAGTTAATTTCAAATAAATATAATAATTATCATGCTTTTAATTTATTCATATATTTAATTTACATAACTCAATATTTTATGGTTTAAGTTTATAATTTGGAATTATAAACAGTTTTAATTTATGTTTGATCTTAATAAATTTTATTCTAATTAAAGTCGAATTTATTTATTTTCCCACATTTTTGACATCATAAAAATTAATATTTGAATACAGAACAGAATAATTTCCCTCACAATTTCTTTTGATTTAAAAATTAAAAAAATAAAATTCTCAATAACAATAAATATTATAAGTATTACATTTGAAGATTATTAAATAAATAAATAATATTTTTAAATAAATAAAACTCATCAACTATTTGCTGTATATAAGAGTTATTAAAACCTTTTAATATAAATAAATTTTAAAACTACCTAAGCCTATTTAACATTTTAATATATTTTAACTTCTTTTTCTGAAAGGATTAATGCTTTGCTTAATTGTAGTTCTATATTGAATTCTATTCTTAACAAAATCCAATAAAGCAAACTGAAATTGCATCTTTTTATATCAGAAGTGGCTAATGTTTGACAATCCATTGGTCAATTTTTTTAACCATGAAGTCAGATAATTATGCAACTCTTGCTCTGTAATTCAATTTTTGTAATATGTGAATATGGATAAATAATATTTAGTTTTTTTAATGATTTAATAATATGCTATAGAGAAAATCTGAAGTTTAATATTGGGACTTCTAAGTCTGTTTTGCTTTTGCCAAACTTTTAATATTTGGAATTAAGCTTACTAAGAAAAGCAGCAAATTATTTTTCAAATTTAAATCAGTCAGTTATCGTGTCAACTTTTTTTTTATCGATTTCATGAATAAAAATGCTTTATTTACACCTATATATTATTTTAAATTCACAGGTATACTATATGGTAATTTTTTTTATTTTTGGAAACTATAATAATAATATTTAATTGTTTATTATTTAGAAATTTATAAAAAGTTCAAGCACTAGCAGTGATAGAACTAGGTCAGATCTTGAGCTCCAAAGTTAAGCAATCTATCATTATACTAAATCACACAGGGAATTCTAAAAAATGTTCTCAGGTTAATAATCCTAGAAATCAATCCTGTCAATGTCATTTGTTACTATGAGAAATTCATCAAATTCCATTTTCAATAATGAATTTATTTTCAAGTCAATAAGTTTCATTTATGTATTACTGGGTATTCTCGTGAATTTTTGTTTATTAAGAAGAGGTGTAAAATGAAGCATATAATATAATCTTAAATAAGTCAACTGATTTTTTTCAATATTTTTTTTTTATATATAATTTATAAAATTAACATTTTCCTCTGCGCATTTATTTTGCTCTTTTAAATGCAGAAACAGATCATTTCCTCGATTTTTTTTTAATCGAGAGATGAATAGTTTTAATTTATCTTGAATGCATTGATATTGTTTACTAAGCTAGAAACAATGTGTTCTTGTTTGCAGTTTCAGATTTAGATGGTTGAGATGACCGGTTATATCAACTAAGAATCCTAATTTAAGTAGTCAATACGCTTCTTTTCTCCAATAATGCCCCCCCCCCCCCCAAATCAAGAACACAATTTTTCATCGTTTAAATCTGCTTAAAATGTATCTTCTAGAAAACCAATGCACTTCACAATAAAATGTAAAATTACATACTCCAAATCTACCATTTGTATAATATCCCTTAAATTCTTATTTTAAATTATCTTGCTTTAATTTTCTCTTGCATTTTATAACTTCGATATAATTTGTTGTATGTTTGAAGTTTTTGTATAAAGTTATAATCCCAGTGGTGCCAATAGTGCAAACATGATAAACTTATTGAAACTGAAATCTAATTACAGAATTTCTAAGCAAGTTTTTATTTTGATAAATATGTCTGATTCTCTTTTTTCCCCCATGAAGTCTCTCAACATCGATAAGTTTTTCAAAACCATTAAAATTAGTAACAATTATTCTTATAAAACGGTTAAATTGTGCTACATCATACATATATCAATATATTCAACCAGGACTAAAAAAAAAAAAAAAAAGAATGTACTTGCATCATTTAGGTTCTTTCGTTGTTCACATCATGAGAGAGTTCTTCAATTTGTTATAATTATTTGTTTTGACAAAACAAATTCATCTACTTTTCTTTCAATATTTTTTATATCTTGCCAAATTTGGAAGCAACAATACTTTTCTTCATCAAGAAAAGGCTTCCATTAAAGCAATTTGTAAGCTGCTCTGATATCACTAAACTCCTACAACTTTTTTTAATAAGCATATTTTGTTTCTTAGACTTTTTTTAATTACATATTACTTCTGGAATTAAGATCCAAGTAATAGATTTTGTTTTTCTTCTATTTCAGTCTGATGTAATAAGTCAGATACAAATAAAAATTCATTTCAACTGATTGTTGAATTTCTACTTACTATCACTTACCAATTTTCTTTTACTTATTTTTTTTTTTTTACAATGACATTGATAACTGAAAATATAATTTTTATAAAGATCAAAACTACAAGGTTTACAAAAGACCAAAAAATACAATTCACCAATGTAAGAATGTCAGTTACAAAATGAACATTAAAAAAACTGTTATGAATCTACTCTTGATTATGTACCTCAAAATTAGATAAGTGTCAAATGTTTCCTTATGGGATAAATAAAATTAAAATCTTTTATTTCATTTTGACCCACTGAATGTAAATATTTGTTTTCTTTTCTGAGTATTAATAAATTAATTTTTGATTATACTATTACTCTACAAGAACAACACTTACTTATATTATTATCATCAGAAGTCTGATGTGCTACTGTGTTTTGATGAATGTGCAATGGGTTGGCTATCCCTATTTTAAAATATTTTAAAAATAGTCTTCATAATGTAAATGTGTGTCTTCTTTATAATAACCATGATCAAACTAGCTATCTATTGTAAACTCTTTACTTATTTTATAGCCTACTTCTACAAGTATACATTTTTACAATAGTAGAGTTAATATTATCAATGACAACAGAATATTACAGGTATTCCTAAATTAATTTTTCAGTATACAGTCCAATGCACAATACAGTGTACAAGAATTTAATTAATTATATCGCTATAAAAAATAATCAAATGGTTAATTTTTAAAGAGATTTGACTACTAAAAATAACAGAAATGAGTCATGTTCAGAGACGCTTGAGTTGGCATTATATTCTTATGATAAACTCTTTATATTTTTGCTTATTGGATGCAACAGTACACTGAAGTCTGCATCACTTTAATGTTTCAATTCAATTTTCTAACCCCCCCCCCATATTAAATTAAACTATTATCTAAAACGTATAAATATGTGAAGCAAATGATCCTAATTCTTTTTTTTTTTTAAATCAAGAATACTTTATCAGAGATGTTATTTTTTAACATTAATTATTTAATTGCCTTTTTTTTTTGTAGATAAAAAAAAACGTTCTATGAATCTCTTTTTAAATTAGTAAAAGATCGCAAATATATGTATACTGTAAATCTAGAAACTAGAACAATGATGATTATTGCTTTTACTTTTAGAAACAAAATTTTCAAATTAAATATTAATATTCAATCTTTATGTTTGTTTTATGAAGTTATAAACTGTTCTAAAGATCACTATCAACAAAAATCAAATCCAACATCAGAGCAACTTAAATACCTGTATAACACAAGGTTTTGTTTCAAATGTTGAAGGTCCATTTTATCGAATTAGTAGCAATTGTATAATACGAATAAACTTTCACGATCAATCAAACCTTGATTAACTGAGTCAAATGTCTTGACCAAACAATACATAAATCATACTTTGCACGACACACTTTTTTTGCAGCTTCCTGTTATTAAAAAGATCGTCAGTCATTTATGACTGAAAGCTATCCATACAATAAAATTATTGAAAATGATCTTGTTGTAGGGAATAATAATATTATTTTATGACATTATAATAGCATTTCCTTTTTTTTTTTTTTTTTTTGTAAATTCAAATGTTTTTTAATATTAAATAATACATCTTCCTAAGTCTTCATATTTTTGAACATTTTTATTAGTTTTGACTTTAATATATATCATCATTATATTTTAAATCTTCACTATGAATTCCATGGATACCATATCGTTTTTGCTTCTAAGATTATAAAAGGCTGTTTTAACCTCATCAAAATGACTATCTCCTTTCCAAATATAAATCTTTGGTAGAAAGGATGTATCATTAAATTCAATCATTAAATTTTTATAATTATTCTAAGATAGTCAAGATATTTCTATCAGCTGTTGAAAATCGCAACATCATTATGTAATAATGATCCCAAGAGATTATATTGTTGTTGTTTTGTTTTTGTTTTAGAAAATTTTTTTTTCTTCAATAGTTAAAATTTTTTTTAAGGCAACTGTAATCATTACACAGTTTTGTTTTTTTTTCATATGTCATAGCATCAGGCCGGGACACGAACCCACAACCGTCTGCAACCAACTACTTGCTTGCATGGCGGTTGCGATACCTCTCGGCTAACAACGCAAGACCAGTAAGTTTCTTTTTTTATATATTTGTAATTGAAAGTCTGATATTAAATCGCTATATTACTGAATAAAACTAAACATTTAATTACTCGGTGAAATAGAGAATTCCAAAAATTTACTCTTCTAATAAAATTACTAGCTATAATATAATCAGTGTAAGATAAACATCAGTATTTTTAAGCAATCATTTCTAATAAGAATGTCATGCTTCATTATTATGAACAAACTCAGAAATTTAAATTTGCAATTTTAATTTTAACATTTGTTGAATAGCAGTGTCTTCTTAAGAAACCATCATTTTACCAATATATTTTAGGACAATCCAATTTTAATGCGATTATCATTTTAATCTTGGAGTTATAGCATAAGGTGAACAAATCAATAATAAACACACTGTATATTTTCATGTAACATTAAATTTTGATTCCTAGCACAATATAATGTTGTTTTAAGCTAGCATGCATCTAAGTATCCTTGTACAAAATTCAATAACAATAAGTCATTCCAAATCCAAAGATTTCATTTATTCCAATAACTTTTGGTAAAAATTATTGTTCTTACTAACATATACATTGACATTTCCAAGAAAAAAATTTTTTATTGATGCAGATGCAATAATATTATTTAAAAAGAAATAAACGCTTTATTTTTTAGAATTTTTTTGATTCTAATATGGAATCATTATAAAACAATATTTAATATTTTATTAGCCTTTAATTGATACATCTAAACAATTCAAGAATATAAGATATCAAGTTAGATCTTTCAACAAATCCTACACCATGTATACTTTGTTCACTTGATGAAATGTTCTTCCAAAAAAATTAGTCAATTATATGATCAATTAAACTTCATTTCTAATTTTAAATCTTGATTAATACTTAACTGTTATTTCCCCTAGATTCATATATTTGAAAAATAAATACCAACTACAATTGATTATTCAGCTTTTTCAAAATCTCACCTATAAACTGTGAATCTGATAATCCTATGCTACCATTATTTTCTCAGTTTGTTTTGCATATCTTACATCTGCATTAGAAAAAAAAATGGAGATTAGAAAGAAATGGAGAATATAAATGTAATTGTACAAAACACAGTCAAATTAACACAATTGAGGCAGAACCTTATACCAATTTAAAACTTTGGAGATCTGAAACAAAAAAAAAATGGAAAAAGAACAAGAGTAGATTAAAAATACAGCTTGCATCAGAAATATCTAGTACTTGATGGCAATATTAGCATACAAGACAGCATGGTTTATTTTGCTTTTTAATAACCAATATTACACCCTATTCTGCTAATATGATGGCATCTGCACAATAATTGTTTATTTTTTTTAAAAAAATGGAGTAAGAGTATAAGTATTCTATTCTCTGTATTCATTTGTATAGCATTATTTCATAATTCTGACTATACACTATATTAGATAATCAAAAAAGAAATGAATATAAAATTATGCAGCAGGTTAGGGCTTTAATATATACTTGGAAAGTTGAAATAGTTGTAATGAATTGAAATAGCTAAACAAACTTTTAATAAGTATATGAGGATATCTATAGATCATTGAAATTAGATGTAAAACAAAGTATTGTCAAATGTTTTATTTGGAAAATAATTTTGCATGAAATAAAAATATGGACAAAAAATGTCAAGTTTTATTTCTTGATAATTTTTTTGTTTTTTTTGATAATTGTCAAGTTATAGAATAATAGAAAGATTAGTTGTAAATATAACATCAGAATTGTAGATGTGTTAAAGAGAAATTAAAAAAAGATTGCCAAATATATTTAAAGTCAAGAGAATTTTAAAACTTGAAGAAACTGCAAAATGTATAAAAATTAGGGATTAAAGAAGAATGAAATTGGTTGATGATCTTAAAAAGAAATATCCATGAGTTTTGAAAACTAGTGCAAATTTAAATGTATAGTCTGATAGATGAGCCATGCTTTTTAGAAAATAACTGGTTAGGATAACTAGAAAATGAGTTGTTACAATTCCATTACATAACAAAAATACAACTATTAGAAAAAATTATGAGTCATAATTTGTTAAAAGTCCAAAGATGATAGCCAGATATATATTACATTTAAACAATTTCAATTAATCAAACCTCACTATCAGCATAAGTATATTAAAAAAAATATTTTAAACTGTGATAAAAATTTACAATTCATGAAATTTATTACTTTTTTTAGAAATTACATTTATATCTATTTTTTTACTAAATTGCTTTTATTTAAGTTTAAAATTCTGTTTGTTTATTTATTTGTTTATCTGGATCAAATCTTGTAAGCAATTTTTACCATATTTCTATTGAATAGACTTTTTTCAAATTTTATACATGTGTTAGGAATCAATGTTAATGCAATATTTTAGAGTTGTTCATCTGGTTGTTCAATCTAACAGTGTTGCTGGACTGAAATTTAAAGTGTATTGATATCATTTCAGTAAGTTTTCAATCATATCCATTGGATGAAGTTATATTTTTATTGAATTTCATGACAATATTCATTAAAAAGCATTGACATATAATTAAAAGAAAAAGAAATGAAAAATAAAATCTTAATTTCTCTTGATTATTTAACAAAAACTTGATTTTTTTTAAAGGTGTTATAAACAAAAAAAAATTATAAGTGATTTTTAATGTGTGTGAATTTCATTTCAAGTATAGAAAATATAGCAACATTGTCTGATTGTCAGGTTTTTGAATTTAACTACAAAAAAAAATTAGTTTCAAAATATCTGAATACTAAAAGTAAAAAATTACATTAAAGTATTTTTATAAAAAAATGTTTTTATTAAATTTGATAAAATATAAACTAAAAAATATTTTTTCCCTTTAATCACACATCTTTGGTTGTTATAAGTAATTTAAAATAAAATCATGGAGCATATATAAATAAATGAATTCAGTCACTTTAACAGAAAGGAAAACTATTTTTTGGTTTTTTGTGCACTGCTCAACAAATTAAATGTTTTTCTATATAAAATATTTTTTATATATACTATTTTTCATTTTTTTCTTATAAACTTCCACTTTATTATAAATAAATAATAAAATATTTCACACATTCTTAATGCATATCAATACATTTAAGACCTGCAGAAACTATAAGAATTGGGAAAAAAAATTCTTTTAAAAAATGCTTCAAAATATGTAACAAAACTTTGGGTGTTCGTGTTTTACACATAGGTATATAATATTTAAATTAATGTTATAAAAAATTAAATAATATAATAGTCAAATCATCTTACTGTAAAATTATTTTATTATAGTGATTCTTCTGTCAATTTCTGGTACTTTGCTATAAGTGAAGTGACCACTTTGCTTCATTTTTTATTAATATATCATCCACTATAAAAGTAATCGAATGATTTATTGGCAAGCCATGAACCTTAAGTCCCACAGTTTTTCATTCTACCGATCTATTAACCCACACAGAGCATTTCATGCATATGATATTTAGAATGTATAATATTTGGATAAGTAGCTAGAATCTAATACGTCATTTTTTTCTTTTCACCATATAAGGCAATAATATTTTGTAAGTAGTCAGCATGCCTTATTTATTGGTTACCCAGACTACTGTACCATTTAATAGTCTCAAAACATGTAATGAATCTCTATATATATGTTTTAACTTTCAGCATATAATTTTTTTGTCTATGTTAAGCACTCCACTCATATTCTTAAATATTCAATATGTTCATCTGTTTTGCTCAAATTTATTTTTTCATTTAATCTTTTCTGCACTAGCTATAGGTATTAATTACTATTTAAAAATTACCTCATAAACTTGTAAAAAAAAAGTTGTATATTATGAGAATATATAGAAATATTGGCATAAAATAAGTGAATATATATTGTAAGATGTGGTCTTAACCACACCACAATCATTTAATACCACTCTTATCTAATGCAAATCCAATACCCACAATAACAATATTGTCTAAATATAAACATCACATGATCACCATTTCTTATGCTTGCTTATAACTGTTATTAAAACAGCAAAACTCTCTATATGTATTGCCACACAGTGCAAGCCAGAGTAATCAATGGATACCAGAAGACGTGTGCATAAAATCCCCATCTAGTGCCTACTCATCCAATATTCCTATAGTTGCTTCTGGCTTGTGACCTTCATCAGTGAAGAGCCTTGGATCTGAGAACACTGCACCTAGATCTTAGGATCTAATGCCACCCTCCAGCAATCACCTTTTATCTCTATTTAACTACAAAACTATGAGTCTTAAATTGAAAACACTATAATATTTTCAATCCAAGCTCATTAGCTTCTAGGGTCATATAAGTCTGAACTCAGTTCAGTACCCCATACATTTTGGTGATTTTGATGTTTTAATAACCATAGCCATCACTATCCTATTAGGCAGCACTGATTTTAAGCCAATAAACATCACATGATTACCATTATGCTTGCTTATAACTGTTATTAAAACAGGCAAAACTCTCTATATGTATTGCCATTCAGTGCAAGCCAGAGTAATCAATAGATACCAAAAGGTTTGTGCATAAAATCCCCATCTAGTGCCTACTCATCCCAATATTCCCAGACTAGCTTCTGGCTTGTAGCCTTCATCAGTGAGGAGCCTTGGATCTGAGAGCACTGCACCTAGATCTTAGGATTTAATGCAACCCTTCTGCAACCACCTTTTATCTTTATTTAACTACAAAACTATGAGTCTTAAATTGAAAACACTATATTTTCAATCCAAGCTTATTTACTTATATAGTCATATAGGTCTAAACTCAGTTCAGTACCCATACATTTTGGTGCCTTCTGGCATCCATTGATTACTCTGGCTTGCACTGAGTGGCAATGAGTCTTGCCTGTTTTAATAACAGTTATAAGAAAGCATAAGAAATGATGATCATGTGATGTTTATTGGTCTAAAACCAATCCTGCCTAATAGGATAGTGATGATTATGGTTACTAAAGAACCAAAGTCACCAAAATATATGGGTACTGAAGTGAGTTTAGATCTATATGACTATATAAGCTAATGAGCTTAGATTGAAAATATTCTAGTGTTTTCAATTTAAGACTCAGTTTTGAAGCTAAATAGAGGTAAAAGGTGGCTACTGGAAGGTTGCATTAGATCCGTAGATCTAGGTGCAGTGCTCTCAGATCCAAGGCTCATCACTGACAAAGGTCACAAGCCAAAAACTAATCTGGGGATATTGGATGAGTAGGTACTAGATGGGTATTTTATGCACAAGCCTTCTGACATCCATTGATTACTCTGGCTTGCACTGAGTGGCAATATGTATAGAGAGTTTTGCCTGTTTCTCTAAATATAATAGAAACAAGCTCTATATGTATAATGAGAATGCGAAAGATGATCTTAGTCACTAGCATTATAGTTGAGAAACAATTAATTGTTTCTATAATTAAATGTTTAATTTTTTTTATATAATTAAACATTTATCAAATATATGATGAATACATAATCTAAACTATAAAATTTAGACCTTACTACTTACTTTTGTTGTAAAACCTATAGTCAGTTGTTTAATTTTCACACATTACACCAATACAAGTAAAGGATGATCAAATTTAGACACAAGTAAGAAAATAAAATAAAAACCTTAAAGAAGAGAAGTAATAAATAATTTTTTTATTATTAATCCATTATATATATATTAGTCAATAACAAATGACATAAATAATTAAGTCAAAGCATTAACGTGAACCTGCGATGTAACTTGCAATTTGAAAACATTTTGGGACTAGTAAAAGATATAAACAAACAATCTTCTCAAAAATCAGATCAAAAACACTTATTAGCTAGTCAACATATACATTTTGTGAGTGGAAAATCTAACTCGTGATACAAACAGAAAGTCTGCCACAATCAAAATAAAAAATAGTAAACAAGAATATCACATTGCTTATGAATTAAAACTAAATTAAAAGTATATGGATTTAAAATCAAACAATTAAGGGATTTTGAATTCAATATTTCATGAGTATTTTTAATTTTGAGCCAAAGAGTATAACTAGAGATTCCCAACAGCAAATATTTTATTTTTCAAAAAATTCGAACTTTATCAACTACATATATAGAAACACATACAACCATGCATTGCTAAGTGTGAAGTTACACTTGGGGAAGAAGGTCATCATCAATGGAACTGAATCACCAAAACCAACTTTGATTTGACACAGCATTTATTCATACATGCTGCAAGCAACCCCAACTTTACTATTTAAATGTGAAGCTGCAAACTCAACATCTCAAAGTAGACAAAAAGAGAAATTTCTGATCATCATGATATTCTAGAATATTCCAACCTCGCCAATTGAAACATGAACTGGACCAGAAAAAACATTTATAATCCTTTTATGACATTTTCCTTTATGGACTCTTAAGTGACCTTTAGGTTAGCATCATATTTTTTTTTTGTTTTTTTTTCCTTTTATATTGAAGGTGGGGGGGGGGTGTAAACTCTTGATATGTTAAAAAAGAGAAAAGCATTATTAGCTTTATTTTTAAATTGAAATAAAATATAGGTTCAGACATGGACTTGCTTGCACACGAATTTAATCATTACTAGGGTGAAAGGTAAGATTTTTACATTCTTACATGTTAAATCTCAATACTTATACAGTTACACTATTATTTGTTATTGATTATTGATACTAATAGTTTTGTCAGTTATGTTTTTTAGTATAAATGATTAATAATTTCTAGCGTGGTCTTTCCTATGTAGAAACCAATCATAATAGAAAGGGGGAATTCCATACCATCAATACATTGATAAGATGAATTAATCAATAAACATATTAGAGACAATGAATTACAATTTTAGTCAAGTCTAAATTCGCAAGCAAGTGTACATATAAATAATAAGTTTTAATATTTTTTTTTTGTTGTTAGTATCGATATTGAATGATTTTTCTTTGAGGGGAAAGGAGAGATTGACTTAATAAGTATTAACCGCATTAGATAGATATCAAATAAATTAATTGCTTTTGTTATAATCTCTTTTACATAAATTGTAATAACAATAAATAAATTCGTTAAACATATGATTTTAAATTAAAGATTGTCGTTAGTGTTTTTTCCTAACTCAGTTCTCAATTTATCACATGCTCAGACAATAAAATTGATCCTCTGAAACAGAATATTATGTGTATTCTCCCTAAGCTCAAATTCTGGGATTATTAATAGAAGTCAGGGAAGAAGAAAAGAGATAAGTATACATGTATTTATTGGATGTATTCATATGTTAATAAGTCATCTCCTAGGAGTGAGATCGGAGTGGATGAAAGTCTATAAATTTAGGAAACCTAGATATGCTTGCTCACACACTCTGATGGCCTATCAAGTCTACTGTTATGCAAGACCAGAACCCATTCCATTACACATGGCACATCCAATCATAGCACAAGCGAATCTCATTAATATTATGATTCGATAATTTCAATAACAAAAATAATAAAATCCAAACATTTTTCATTACAAATTTTTGTTGAAATGTGATAAATTGAACTTGGGTAATGAAAAACTACTAATGAATAAAACAGCATAAAATAGTATGTAGTCAACTGTTTAAAAGGGATTAAATTGTGGGATATAAAATAGTAAAAGTCAAATGCAATAACAGCTTAATTAAAACACAATTTTTGAGGATTACAGTAAAATATAGCAATGATAAATCTTTCCACAATGTTTTGATATCCACAAAGGTTAATATCTGAAACAAAAGTTTAATAAAAAAATTTAAACAAAGAAGTAAAGAGTTATATCTAAACCCAAGAATAAAGTAAATGATCACTAGGAGCAAGATTAAAATAATGCAATCTGAAATTGTTAATGAAGAAGAAAATGAAAATGAGATACAATCTGAGACCAAAGAGATAATATGGAGAATTCTCTTACAGAAAATATAGAAACAGATGAAGGAGAAAATGAAAATGAGATACAATTTGATACAGAAGGAGATGAGATAGGAGAATTCTCTCATAGAAAATATAGAAACAGAACAACATTAATATATTTGGGGGACTATTACAGAAAATGTCCAATCCAAAAATAACTATAATTCCTAGAAAAACAAGAAGAGGAGAAAGCAAACACAAATGATATCTTGCTCAATCAAATGAGAATGATGATGCAACAAATATCATCTGCTTTTATCCAATAAGATTGAAAATATATCTGAAAGAATGGACAATATGAAAATAGATATAATGGCTGATTTATCCAAAAAGACGGACAATCTAAAAATTGAATTCAAAGCAGATATAACTCAAGTATGAAATGAATTAAAAACAGATATGGCAAAACAAAATAATGCTATAATTCAATTCCAGACAGATGTCAATAGTAATGTGCTATAACTAGAACAAGTTATAAATGTAAAGAATTGCAAATGTGAACAAAGATTTGTAGAATTAAAAAAAAATTGAAAACAAACTAGATATTAAGTACATGGAAATGAAACAGGTATTTGATAACTTTGAACACAAAATAGAACAAAATCAGAAAGAATACCAGATTAAGATTAATGAACAAGCAGAAAGTTTGCAGATAGAAATGAATCAGTCTAAAAAGGAATAAGATAGTAAAATAGAAATTCATGAAAAGAAATTTCATTCAATAGAAATTGATCATAAATGTCTCAACATAAGGCAAGGCTTGATTAAAACAAGTGATACAAAATAAAACAGTATTGAAAAATTACTTGAAAATCACAATAGTCTGTTAAACCAAATAGAAAATATCACACCGCTGAGAATCAAAGAATGGAAAATTTAGAATGAGAATATGTTAATTAGATAAATTAAAAGAGAAACAAAACCAAAAGTCTCAAAATTTTAAGCTTATAGAATGTGAATGGGAAATGATCACTGAAAAGCTAAATCTTATTTTAGAGACCATTAATAGAATTGATAGCAAGAAATTAAAACTAAAAATCAATAAGAGTCATATAAGGAAATGGAAGATATGCCCCAAGCATATAATAATAATGAAAATATCTTTGGCCAAATTAAAAAAGGTATGAATGATCAAACCATACAACCACATATAAGTGTCCAAAACAGAGCTATTAGCAATAATAACTACACCCTTCAGACCAACACCATAAAACAATTTGATAAGCTCAAAATATTTAAATGCCTTACAAATGCAGCCCCAATGAACATTTGAGAAGCCTAAATTTATACTTCTCAATAAATAACACATCAGAAAGAGAGAAATTGATAGTGGCATACAGTCATTTTCAAGGGGATGGTGGGAATCATTATTTCAAGTACCAACTACTTTCAATGATTATTAATTCTTATTAATAAAAAATGATTGAATAATGATTGCTAGAAGGCTCTACTATATCAAATATTATAAGAAAAATATAGGAGTGTCCCAGCAGAAACTCTTATTAAATTCTTTAGAAGGCAAGTGGTCAAGTTAAAAACCCTAAACATCTACCATCTTAGTCAGAGTCAAATCATTTAAAAATTATCAAACATAATTTGCCTTTTTTTTTCTTTTTCCAGATATTTATTTAGTATCTTATGGTTGTTGGTATTTGTTCTATGTTTTGTGTATTACTGCAGAGTAAAGATTGTTCTATTTTTAAAGGTAAATTAAATAAATATCTGGAAAAGAAAGAAATATCAGTTAATGCCATAAACTACAAAAGAAGAAAAAACAATAACAACCCTATTGGAAGGGAATGTCAGTTAAGAATGATGGTGTAATAAAGACCAGGATGGATGATGAGCATGATAATGGCTCGAACCCCACTGACATCATGGCTTCAAACAGCCAACAAAAACAAGTTACAATTGTACACAAGAAAGAGGCACCCAAAACCATACCCAAAGCAAACTAGTATGGGAATAGAGATGTCATTCCTCTCCTCAAGGAACCCCATTAAAAAAAGAGGAATGAAATTAAATTAATAAATAAAGAAATGACTAATCTAATCTCATGGGAAGGTGAAGCACCTAATCATGCTTTACAAAGTTGCCCCATGATAGAAATAATGTTTGAGGATTTATGACTTAAAGCCTTGTTAGACACTGGTAACTAAATATCCATAATTTCTGATGCATTTTATAAAAGAATCATAGATAAAAAGGTAAATATTAAAATCTTACCAATTAAGTCAGTACAGGTTACAATGGCTAACAATAAAAAAAGGCAAAACTCTCTCAAAAATAAATCTGAGTCAATTAACCATCAAACAAACATGTATCTATCATGTCTTTCTGATACTAAATGGCTTCATTCATGAAGTCATCTTAGGGGCAGATTTCCTACACATGAACAAGTTCATAGTCAATTTCAAAAAGAAATCAGTCAGAGAAAATGATGAAGTTATAGAAATGATATTACTGCTGAATTATGACCTGCATGAAATTGATTGTATGATATCTATCATCCCAGAAGCACTTTTAAAAGAAAAATTCACAAAATCAAATTAATCCTAGGTAATGATGTAGAGAAGTTGCAATCTGTGATCAATGAATATAGTATTATATTCTCAGAAGTACCAGGAGTGATAGAAGTATTCCAGAAAAAAAAAAAAAATTTGAAAACCAACCATTTCAATCCAAATCCATTCCAATCCCATACCAATATCAAGATGAGATAAACACACAAATAAAAAAAAAGATTGATTGGGGGATAATCTCCAAATGCTTCTCACACTCTCCTGTTTAACTGTTATCAAATAAAATCCACTAAAACTTGAAGAAAAAGAGCAGGACAGGTACTCTTAAACACATGGAGGATAATCTCCGAGTGCTTCTCACACTCTCCTGTTTAACTGTTATCAAATAAAATCCATTCAAACTTGAAGAAAAAGAGCAGGACAGGTACTCTTAAACACACCTACATTTCAATCAATGCATAAGTTATTCGAAGTGAAATTTATAAAAAAAAATTAGTATTTCATTATATGGAAAAATATGATTGTAATTAACTCCTACCTTATATTACCAACTATATATTAGAGGTATATATTAGGAAAAGACTCCTGAGGGCAAAATCTAACTTAAGTATTCAAGAAATTCTAATATTAGATGATGGGCCAGTTATAAATTATACCTTATAATACATTTTTTCAGGGACGCTTAATTTAATTTAAGCACAACAATCCCTAAATGATAGTTAATAAACTACTCAAAAAGTAGAACACTAAGTTAATACTTTACTCAATAAAAGAGAAATAATACATTTGAGGAATTAAAATATATTGTTTTATCTTTTAACACTTTTTTTTACTGGAAGGATATGTAAGATGTGGTCTTACACCCCTCCAAAACCATTAAAAACACACTTATCTAATTCAAAGCTGATACCCACAATAACAATATAGTGTATATATAATAGAAAACAAGCTCTATATGTATAATGAGTATGCAAATCAAATGAAACTTATTACTGAAAGATCAAATTGGTCACAAGCACTATAGCTGAGAGACAATTAATTGTTTCTATAATTAAACTTTAATTTTTTTTTATAATTAAACATTTAACAGACATATGATAAATACGTGATCTAAACTAAACTATAAAATTTAGGCATTAATACATACATACCTTTATTATAAAAACCTTTTGTCAAGTATTGTTTAATTTACACATATTACAACAATACAAAGAAAGGATGATCAAATTTAGATGCAAGCAAGAAAATAAAATAAAAATTTAAAGGAAAGAAATAATAGATAAAATTTTTATTGTTATTAATCCACCATATATATATATATATATTAATCATAACAAATGACATAAATAATTAATTTAATGCATGAACACAAACCCGCAATTTGAAAACATGAAATTCACTTTAAAAACAACAATCTCATTTTGGTGATGTATCATCAGGATTGTTGTTCATTGGGTCAGAGACTCAAAGAATAGGCAAATAGATTAGAATTCAGGATTGCTCCACACCTGTGTATCTCTAGCATGATCAGATTCGAGGTACTTTTGCTTAGGATTTGAATTTTGTTAAGTGAGCATACTGTTTTGAATTTTGTTAAGTGAGCATACTGTTTTGACCGGTACACCACAAACAATGCAAAGTTGAACCTCATTACCTATGCCCACAGGATAAAACCCCCATGACAAATGCATCTGATATTAACATAAATGCCTTTTTTTCACATTCCACTGTCAGGGAGATACAAGAAACTCTTAAAACTATATTAAAATAACTACTGTACTTAATTAATGAATGAATTGTGGTAAAGAAGACACCAAATGCAAAAAGTAATGTGTACACAAATTTATTAGTAATAATTAATAATGATGAGTTGTAAGTATGAATACTAGATTTCCATATTAACAAGTATTCAGGGAAATTACAATTTAAACTGGCAATTACAACTTTTAATGGTTGCTAATTCAGATTAAAAAGGGTCTAGAAACTTTAAACATTGATAATCTTCAAAGTGAGTATTCTATGATAGTTAAAGATCATTATTGAATAATTAAGCAGGGTCAAAATAAGAATACTTTACTTAATCATCATAACATGATAACTAGGAATAATGATCGCTGAGTATCTAGAATCATGACCACATTTCAAACTAAGAGCATTGGGCTTTATTAAAATACAAGAGAATATCAAACTTGATATTAAGTTATTGATAATAAGAACACATCTTGACAATATAAAGTAAGATAGGCTTGACTTAGCAAAGCCCTATTTCAAGGTTTCATTGGAAAAACATCAGATGCATGAATGAGCATCTACCTTCATAACCATTAACTAACCATTATCACTAAGCAGGAATGAACATCTGCAATAATAATAACATGAGTAATGAAGAAGATCCTCCAGCATTAATATGGAGGGACATGTCCACCTTTTCATATCCAAAGAAATGCCTGGCAAATTCATTTCTTGAGCAGGAATGCACATCTCTTCTTGAAGAACCAAATACAAATCAATATATATCATTAACTCAGCAATGTGAAATATAAAATAAGAACAAAATAAGCAACTAATGATAAATTATGAAAGACCTGAAGATTAAATTCATAAAATGTTATGTGAGTATTAATATTAAAAATTTGAATAACCATTCAACTATTACTCATGAAGCTAAATTAGGCCTCAACATTTATCACATATGTAAGACACAATAATAAAATTTAAAGTACTCCATGCTATAATGAAAGACATACCTTAGAAACTTTACTGATAAAAAGGAAATACATAATGTGGTCACTCACAGACTAAAACATTTCAGTACATTAACACATTTATGAAGCTAATATTTAAGATACTATAAAATATATATACATATATTTGCTTCTTAAGAATGACATAAAGCTTAATTAATTTTTTATTTAAACTAATGAAATTTATTTTCAAAAGTTGTTTATAACAACCCAAGGGTTATCTAATTGCAAACACAAATTTTGACTAGAAATGCAAGATTGATCATCTTTAATAAAACAGGTCAAAATGCAAGATTGGTCATTTTTAATAAAACAAAATATTCAGAAAATTAAGGTGAAAAAACATATCTGCATTTGTTTAATTGCTTACCATTTTCTTCCCTCTTTTTTTTTAAGAATAAAGTGATCAAAAGATAATTTTCAAAACTGGAAATACATTTACTAAAAAAAATCCCCCTGTCACCTAATTCTTGAATGAGAAATATAACATATATATTGTATTGGACCAGATGGTACTATAAGAGAGAGAGCAGCTCATCTTACTAAGGTTGGCCTAGGGTATTCTGGTAGGATGATGTTGATGATGTGATAAAATACCTAATCCATGATTGTGGCCACTACCAACAGGCTATCTCTATGTTTGCTCATTACATCTAGATGCAATTTGGGCTAATTCATCACATCTCACTCTCTTTGTGGCTACGTTATGCCTTGATAATCAAACTCAAGAAGAATTTGCTTTCAACTCTCTTCAGGGATGAACTTATACAAGTGAACAACTGCTATACTTCTATATAGGTTACAATTGGATTAAATATTCACCCAAGCATCTTTCAGCCAAACATCTTTCATGCCTATTATATAAGAGTGAGGTGTATGTGTGTGTATATTCCAGGTTACAAGTTGATTGGTGAATGCAAGATGGTTTTAATAAATTAGAGACCAGTTTGATAAGAATGAATTCTATAACATTTATTTAATAACAAAACAAAGTAAAAATAAAATACTTTAACAATGTAAAACATTATAATCATTTGTGTCAAGAATGGATCTCTACCATATTAATAATTGAATATATTTATGATTCCAAACCCTGACTCAATGGTAGAAATTCATGACATGACGCTAATTATTTACAAAGCATAGAGAAAATTTTAAAAAAAATTAAAAAAAAAAAATTAAAAATAATAATTTTAAATGACTTCTAAGCTAACTAGCTAAATTAAGTCTTCCGTTATTATATTTGCAGTTGCATCATCATTCAGTTCAGATTAACAATGTTTGATCTTCCTGGGACCCTCCTTTATCTCTGTATAACTCCCTACTATTGATAGAAAAGAGCATCTACGAAGAAAAGTAGTCATTCATACCAAAAAAAAACCATATAACAATTATCAAACAAATAATGTAAACTTTGCCCTGTAATAATTGTGTGCATTTAATATAGAATAATGTTAAAAATCTTACCGTTATCCCATATTGTGATGATTAATATCAAGTCACTCCAGAGGGAAAGTTGACCTAAACTTTATTTTTTAAAAAAATTAGCTAAATGTAATCATCTCCCCCCCCCCATTATCTCATATTGTGATGATTAATATCAAGTCACTACAGAGGGAAAGTTAATCTAAACTTTATTATTTTTAAAAATTAGCTAAATGTAATCATCCCCTTTTCTTTTCTACTTTTACTTATAACAGACTCTTCCAAAATATAAACTACAAATATTCACACTCCCAAGTATGGAAATAAAAAAAATACAATAAACAAATATATGTATATATACAATAAGAATGCATAACAAGATCAAAACTTTATTAAATCATGTTGATTAAAGTTTATGAGTTCAGCACAATGTCCTTCATATGTGGTCTCTTTTTCCTGGATCATTCTCTTCAGGTAAAATATTGATCACTCATACATAGAGTGATTGAAATAATATTGTGTTGATCCCCTCTGTCAGTCTTTCTCTCGATCTATGTGTATGCATCTCGTCAGATAATGGATATAGCTTGAGGCATTATAAGAATAGATGAATGAAGTCATCATGCTCTCATGGTTGGAATAATGGTGCTCAGTCCTATGGCACTAGTATCTTAACCTGAATACATTAGGTCATGATTTATAATATATTGAAATTTTATTTGTGATTTGGCATTTAATGGTTTTTTTATATGCAAGAAGAAATTACTTCATTATTTTGTTTAGCTGCTGGTGATGTTCGTTCCTTTCTGTTCATGCTCAAATAGTATTGTTCTTTTTTTAAATATCAGTTTGAAAAGTTTCCTTATTTTGTTAAGCTGCACGGATCTTTGCTCTCTCTTACTTAAACCCTCAATTTTAATTTCTTATAGTCTTCTTTAATAAATTTATATGGAAAAACCAATATTTTCAAACATGGCATCCATTTTCTTTAGCATTTGAAAATTCAATCTCCTGATATTCACTTTCTATTGTGGACACATTAAAATTTTTTTTTCTTTTTAAAGGACCCTGAATATAAACTGGATTTGCATTTGTACTGAGAATAGTTTCTGGTACTTGGTATACTAAATTTTTCATTTCCTTCTATACTGCTGCAGTTACCTATTATTGCATATCTTACCTTGGTAATAATTAATTTAAAGAATTACATAATGGAATTCTAATTTCACTTTCCACAATTGGTTGCCTAGTGATTTGCTTGACATTGAATCATCACTATGCTTACTTAGTCTCAATCCATGCTATTATACTACTTAATTTGTGATGCACAATACAATAACTATTAGTTTATTATTAGTATACATATTGAACCTGGTGAGATAGGATCACTATGATTATGTTAAATCTTGATCCACTCCAGTTGCACTCTTTCAACACAGCACACCAACTGCTCAGGTGGAGAAGTATAATACCCAAAGGTACCTATAGTCAGACTGGGGCTATATAAGAAATAACCTGTTGCCATATTTCCAGGCAACAGAACTTCTCGACTGCTAAATTAAAACCCCTGCCATCCAAAGCATTTCTATTTGTTTTGAGGTAAAAGACCTCAGGTGCCAGCTAATCACAAGATATAATTAGTATACTTGGATGACAGGTAAATGAAGTCTGATTAATCCTGTTAGTTCTTTATTTAATTATAGTAAAGAAAATATAATAGACTGCTTAACATTTACACTTAACTAAAGACTGGTTATTAGTGGTACCATTATATAAAAAAAAAGAAACTGACCAAAAGTAATTAGCAGATAGATAATTTATTCTAAGGTATTTAAAAAAACATAGTACTAAAAATATTATAACAAAAACATTATACATTTGTTTTAATCACACTCTTAATAAAATATATAATAATAAAGATTGATTCAATTGCATATTATAATTGGAATATGTACACACACTTGAAATATATTTTGTTACTTACAGGAAAGCTTTGCACATATCAATTAAATATTTTATGTAAGATTAAATATGCACACACATACTAGAGTTTATGATACTTATAGGAAGCACTTATTTATAGAAGACCCTTAAAGCTAATTATAAGGAACAGTCAAAGATTGCTATTCTTTCAAAGTTTAACACATTCTTTTATACAAATATTATCAAGTCTATGAATGGGATATGAAATTGATAATTACCTAGGATTTTAGTCACTCTGTATTCTGAGAGATGTGGCTTCGTGCTTTCTCCTACTGTATGAATTTGGATTACCAACCAGTTGGATTTAGGATTTGTTTAATGGTTAGCTCCTGGCTGATTTCTACTATGTTCATGAAGATAGATATTTCATACTGCTCAGATATGGGCATGGCTCTTCAATGTCGGTTTTCTGGTGTTCTGGAGGACCAAAACTATAGGCAAGCCACATACTCTGGTAACTGCTTATAACTGCATGTTAATAATATGATCACAATTTTAATCTCATGATTTTTGTCAATTAAGAGTCATGAGAGGTAAAATTTTTGAATAGATTTTCAGTTTTTTTATGGGAGTCCTTCTTATTGTTTCTCTGATTATCACTGCAATCTATTTTAATTAATTTTATTAATTATATTCCTATTGTATTTTGATCTGTATATTTGTGTAGATGGTTGTCATCGATTAGCCCTCGCACACTGCCTGATGTCACTGTTTCCATGCAAAAGCATATAAATATATTGCTCACATGGCCTATAGAACAGTCCTGTTCATATTGGCCACTAAGCAGTTTTTGTGCTTTGCAGTACTATCACACACTTCACAGATAGCTACAGTATGATGTGAGGATGTGTAGAATTCCAGTTGTCCTAAGTTTTTGCATATGCATTCAAAGTACTTATTTTTTATACAACCTGACGTAGTTTTAGAAAGTATTATTGTAAGACAAAAGACGTGCTTCCATACACATATTTTTAAGGTTAAATGGATTTCAAAAGTGTACATTTCAGCATTATATAGAAATCACACATAATTTTGTGCAGGGACAGCTATGAGACTTTTAAAGCCTAAGCTTGGATTGATCAGAGGGGAATTTTCAAATCAAATTCTGTTTCGTAAATTGTTTTAAAATAGTGTTGAAATTTTTTTTTTGATCAGACGTTAATTGAAAAAAGGAAATACACACACTAATGTTGTGATGGATGATTCTTTGGATCAGCAAAACCATCGTATCCCCTCCCTGCCAATTCCAGCACTATGCACTGAGATGGTTAATGTTTTAAAAATTGTCTGGCATATGACGGACAATCCTTTGGATCAGCAAAGACATTGGATCCCCCTCCCTGTAAATTCCAGTGCTATGTGCTGACATATGGTAGTGTAAAAAATGTAAATTGTAAATCAGCCCTGTAATGTTATATCTATTGGTTTTTGACAAGAAACAGCAACATCAGATGGTGTGCAAGAGCTAATCAACAATAACCATGTAGATTAATCTAGCTTTGGTTAAAATATCATTTTAATTATTTCCTACTGTTTTTATTTACTGCATTTTATACTTATTGTTCCCATTCTTTTATTGTTTCCATTCTTTTATTTATCAGCCAAACAATATTAGAAAAAATTTTAAAGTTTTTATTATATGCTTTCCTTGTATATATTAACCCAATTTCACTTTTACACACACACAAATTCATGAAAAGAGAGAACTCTAATTTTGACTTTTTCTTTAATTAAATTTCTCCCCCTCTAATTGCTTTTTTTTAAAAAAACTAGTAAACTTATACAAATAAATGATGGAGCATTTTGCCTTTTGGTGATCTGTGATTATAAAAAAAAAAAAACTCTTTAAAACTTAATTAAATTAAACTTTTCTTAAATTCTTCTAAATTATTTCTTACATGAGGTTTTTACTTCAATCATTTTTTGATAAATAATTCCGTAGTATTTTTGTTTAAAATCCTTTAACTACTTATAAATTCTTTTATATTAACATTTTACTTTTATAAAAGTCATGAACATGTAACACTGTTCTTTAGTGGTACAATATATATTTAGATAATTTTCTTTTTTTTTCTAAAGTGTTTAATTTTATTTTCCCTCATTAGATGGGATTTAAATTTTTTTTGTTATATAAAGAAAAATTAGTTTATTGTGACATTTGTTATTATAAATATTTAATAAAGTAAATATCTATTGCATATATATATATATATAGCTATGCTAAAAATAAATAAATAAATAGCATGCTAAGCATAAGTTTTGAATGAACTCAATTTGGTGATATGGATTAAGATAGGCTGGTTTAGTAGGATTGTAAGCTATCCTTAAAGTATATATATATATATATGGTTTAAGAATAATGGTAACTATTAAGATACTTTATCAATAAATATAAATTAACTCAATTTACTCATGTAAAATTAAACAAAATATATAATTTTAATGTAAATGAATAAATATTCAAGAACATTAAACCAATAAGAATTGTTACCAGTAAACTGGAAGATCTCATCTAGATTTCAAATGCTTGTGTTCTTGTTTGTGTTCTTATTATCTATCTATGTGAAGAATTTTGAAATATGCTAATATGTAAGACACCATGCATGCAATGATGATACAGAGATCTTGTGGCACCATTTATTGATGATAGAGGATATTTTTCTTAGACAATAAAATCTAATTCTGGAGATAGGTTAGTTACTTGAATAATACATTAGATTAGAGGTGGCATCAATGATGAGTTGGCTTTTATTTTAGGCAGTTAAGGCATGGCAGGTTAGCAATTGAACTTATTAA
This sequence comes from Epiperipatus broadwayi, assembly GCA_028023455.1. Classification (NCBI taxonomy): domain Eukaryota; kingdom Metazoa; phylum Onychophora; class Udeonychophora; order Euonychophora; family Peripatidae; genus Epiperipatus; species Epiperipatus broadwayi. The sequence goes on along the minus strand of JAQFVV010006216.1, from coordinate 9,014,808 downwards.
AGTATGCAGAAATATCAGCACAGGTATACAAGCTTCTGGACTTCAGATGATTGGCAATCTAACTTCATGGGCTTCCATACTGACATCTCCCAGAGATGGTAATGAGGAATTGGACTCAAAATTACTCCCCCCAAGTTATGATGTATAACTACAGCATATTGTGATATCACCAAGAAAACAAGATAAAATAGATCTAAGATTTTCTTTTCCTCAGGTATTTATACTCTTTTCTGACCAAAAGTATTTGGATGTGTCTTAATTGAAATATCTTTATTGATCACAATATTGAACAATCCATAAAATGTTTACTTGCAAGTTAAAATTTTTCTTTTCTTTACAAATTCATAAAAACCCTTCAACTTCCAAACATCTTTGTCTACTTACATTCCTTACAGTAATAACACATCTATTAACACCTTTTACCATAAGAGTAATATACAATATTTTTACAAACATGGATTTTAAAGCACTTTTCCAAATTTTTATTCATTAAATCATGTATATGTGTCCCTTCTGTAATTGATCTGACTTTACAATTAATTTTTTTATTACTTCTTTTAAAAGTAGCTGACTCTTCAATTAATTTATTAGAATTTCCTAGAATAAGATACTTATTTCTATAATTTCAGCTGACTCATACTAATATTCTCTTCTTATATACATACATGTGCCTGTAGAAAATTTAACAAAATAAGATTTCTATTATTAAAGCCTCATAATATTTTATTTTAATAAAATCAACTATAAAATTTTTTATGAAACTAATTTAAAATTAAAGTATTAAAATTGAGGGAATAATAAATAAGCATGAATATGTGCACATATATATTGTAACCTTCTATAGCTACAACTAATCTAGCCTCATATTTTACGGTGACTAAATCCTCCTATGTAACTTTCCTAGCTAGCAATCATCATTCAAACTGTCTCACATACTACTATATTGGATCCTGCTACCTCCAATTAACTAATCGGCCTACACATTTGAAATAAATCCAACTATGTACCCTTCCCTTAGAGGCTAGAATCATATACGAATCTGGCTACACATCTCATAGCACCAAATACATCTTTTGCAACCTACACTATCCGAATCATCAAGAATATACACCTCAAAATAAATGTTAAACTAAAGAGATGATTTCTTTATTGATTAAGCTCGCATGAAACTATAAACTTAAAGAAGATTACAAGGTGATTAATGAAGATAATAACTTCTGGTCAAACTAGTTTTACTTTCAAAAAGAATTTTATTATTGCTATAAAAATTATTACATTTACTCTTTTGAGTCATTTTGCATATATATGTTTATATTGTGAGTAAAAAAAGATAATATGGTTATATACATATGGGGAACAGGAAGAAGGGAATAGTTGGCCAGTGTTTTTTTTTTTTTTTTAATAATACAAATTAATTTCATTAAAAAAGTCTCTCTGAGTGTTTTATGTAGACCATTTGGAACAATTGATTTTTTGGTATTTTGTTGTTCAAGAAGGTCAGCAGTCTTAACAAAATGATCTCTATTTCCTATGTGGTTTGAAGAGAAAGGTTCAGTTCCTTCCATGAATAATTATAGGGATGTTAGGATGCTGTGGATTTTGAATAGTCTCCAAGTATTCTCATAAAGAAACTTTGTTGATATAATTTCATCTTTTTTTTTAATCTTGTTTAAAGTACTGATGAATATTGTCATTGCATTCGGTGGTGGGATATTGAAGGTGATTTTGCATCTAGTTATCCACAGTGAGTATATAATAAAAGTCGATATTCTTATGTGAATGAAGTTTCGGTCTTTCATGCAATCTTTAATAGACAGCATCTTATAAAAGTCCATTGAGGTATTTTGGGTATCATTAGCCGTACAGATGTCAAGCCAGTACAGGATAGAATCATATGCTCAAGGTTTCTTCCTCTCTATTACAGACAGGACAGCAAGGATCTATGTTTTTTATAAATCTTCTGTAATGGAGGAAATAGTTTGTTGGAACCACATTCAAGTTAGCCTTGATTAAAAAATCCAAGAACTTTGGCTCCATCCATAAGAATTTGAATAGTGTAGTAATTTTTTGATTTGTTACTCCAAGTTTTGGTCTTAATTGTGAAGGTTGGGGGTTCATTAATGAGTGGGCAGTCCATTGGAGATTTTGGTAAGAAAGCACTGGAGGAGTTGCCATTGAATTTGTAAAGATGGGAGAGGATTTGGTCTATCCAAGAGGACTTCTCAGGTGGAGCGTATCTGTGGGAGTTATTGGTTCTGTTGCAAGGATGCTATCGTATTTTTGTATCAGGTTGACTACCACTGTGTGTCTTTTTGATAGAATATTGCCTGAATGGAATGAAGGGACATTCCATTCTGTTTTCTATGGAATTGCATTTTTGCTGTGCTGATGGATGAAGTACGACCCTTCCAAAACAGTCGTGCACATAGTCTGTAAACTTTGGATAGGAATATCTTGGTGATGGTAATGAACGGGAGGTAATAGGCAATCTTGGCCATTACTTTCATATTTAACAGAGCCACCTTGCCCTGCAGAGATAAAGCCCCTGTGTAAGGTGGTCAGCTTGTTCAATGATGGTATTCTGAATACTTTTGGTCATGGCGCGTTGAGATTTATATATAGGGAACCCCAAGAAATTTTGGGGCTCCGCAAGAAATTTGGAATGATTTTTTTCCATTTAATATTCCCATGTAGAGGATTTGCTGTGATTAATGTTAGTTGAGATGAGCTATAAAATTTGTCCAGTAAAAGGTAAAGCGGTTGGAGATACTTATGTGATGGAAGGAATATTATGACATCATCCATATAGCAATGGAGGTGATGGATTTCTTATTCTTGGTATATGAATTCCAGGGAGGAGTCTTCTATAGACCTTAAAGAGGGTCTATGTAGCATGAAAATAGCAATGCACTAAGCGGAGACCCTTGAGGTATGGAGCGCTTAGGCTGAATCCATCTGTTAAGGTTCCGTTAAGTATGAGGTGAATGAATCTGTTATGTAATAGGTTATCTAGTATTTGTATGATCTGGGAAGGAATGTTGTATTTCCCTAGAAGTTCAAACAGGATGTTGGGATTCACTGTGAAAGGCCTCAGCTATGTCAATCTGAACTGCAATCGGTTTTGATAGTCTATTAGATCTGACATAGTCGAGGAGTAATTTAACTTCTGTCATGGCAGTAAGGGTTGATGAACCCTTTTTAGCATATTGATTTTTTGAAATATTATGAATGATTTTGGACTCTATTTTCTCTTTAATGACTCCTTCTATGATTTTGAATAAGATAGGAGTCATTGATATCGGTCTAATGCTGTTGATGGAAGTGGGTTCCTTGTTTTCTTCAAGAACGTACCATTGCAATAGGGTAAAGATTAGGAATTACCCTTTTTGTGTTGAAGGTGTTTTATCATTCCCATTACAATCGGAATCACAATGTTGCTAAGATGTTGAAGCATAAACTTAGGTATGGCATGTATACCAGGATGTACATGGTCAGGTAGGACTGCTGCATTCTTTATGTCAGTCTTGTGATGCCATGTCTACCTATTGGAAAAATGTCATTCCAAGAGAGATCAACTCTGGGTTCACAATTTTGTAATCTTTCTTTAAAAGAAAGATTCAATTTTCTAAGCATATGAATTCCAGTATAATTGGAACCACTATGATGATTGTTGAGGGCTGGATTGTTTGGGTTTGTATCCTAATGCCCAACGAAGATATGCTCTAGTCCAACAATGCTGATTAGGTAGGTATATTTTGGATCTTTTAATTGCTATGTATTCTGCAATGGCACTTGTTTGGTCTTATATTGTCTTAAGGTTAACAACCTTTCCAATGGTCATTATCATGTTGAATGCATTGATTTGGTGAGAGATTTGTTCCAGCTCATTAAAAAGCGTTGTAGGCCCTTTAGATCTTCTGGTGTGTTGTACTATGAGTGACTGTAGAATTCCCACAAGAGAGAACCAAGCTTCCTCCGGAGTCTAGTATGTCAATTTTTTGAAAAGAATGTAGGCCTCGGAGAATACTGCCTCAGTTGTGGAGGCACAGTGAGGACTCTTATGGTATTGTTGGTGCTTATTGTAGGGAAGTTTTGAAGCTGCAGGTCTGCAACTATTGCATGGTGGTCTTAAAGGCTCTTGAAATATGCTTCAATACAGAAGTGAAATTTGCTGTATAAAATAACAGGTCTATTAGGGTATGATAAACTTTCGTGTGAAATGAAAAAGCATTAGGAGGGAAATACCCTCTACCATCCAGAAATCCTCTGTTGAGGAGATGAAGATATTTTCTGTCATATTCTTCATAGGATAGATTAAAATCTCCTATTAATATAGCAGGTGCTTTTTTGGAAGTCACATATTTATAGTGTTGATAATTCTTAGGTGACTTTTTATTATTGGGGCATATACATAAAATGAGTTTATGTTACTTGATCCTTGTTAAGTTCAGAGCAATCAAGTTGTTTCTTGTAGAGCACTTTAAATTTATTGGGAGGGCCTTTGTTAATAAGCACTCCAACTCCTCCGGCGCGGAGCTATTATGGCTAATTTTAGTAACCAAGTTTGCTAAGCTTGTCTGATATTATGGTTGGAGTCTTGGAATTTGTTTTCTAAGAATAAAATGGAGGAGAAATAAAGGAAAAAAATGCCTAATGGCATATACACGAGTGAGGGTGTTTAGACCTCTCAATGATCCCTCTACTCTGCAGCAGGTTATCCATCAACTCTTAGATGCTAGTAAGTACCGCATGCAGGCTTTTAAGTTTGGAGCAATTCAGGGATTTAGGTGAGGGAACCATGACATGCAGGAGGTTGTAGCTATAGGTAGAAAGGTCTTCTGTATTGGTGTCTGTTGGCTTAGAGTGAGATCCTGTGTATTAGAGTGTTTTATTTTCCTTTTTTATCTTGATAGTATTTGAGCTGTTGTAAGATGATTTTTTATAGTTTTATTTAAGTCAATTGGTTGAATTCAAAGCAGTCTGTTCATCTTCCTCAGAACTGCTTTGTGCAAATTTTGTTGACTTTCTTTTTTTGTTGTATAAGGTTTGTGTTATGTAATCCATATCTGTTTCTATGTCTGGATTAATCTGTATGTCATTGGCTTCACCTAACATTGAGATTCTATGTGTGATATTTTGTGCTGTTTTTGTTGTTTCTGTTGTGGCTTGTGCTGGTGGTGTGGGTAGTCGTGTGATTGCTTACGTGGTTCTAAGAAATCTTTTTTTGTTTGTTTTGGGAATTATAAGAATTTGAGCTTGTGGTAATATTTATTACGTGTTTATCAGATGGCAAGTCTAGTTTAAGTTGCTGCTTGTTTGGTCTCTGTAGCTGTTAAGAAAACCTTTGAATTAATTTGTGATGAGTTTTGAGAATTTGAGGCATGTCCTGTGGAGTTTTTTGAATTCGGATAAGTGGTTGTTTTTTTATTCCGATTTTCAACAATTCTGAATTGTGGTGTGGGTTTGTCAGTCATCTTCTGGAATAAAGTGTAAATCGGATGTAGCTGATTTTTGCTGATAGTTAATTTGCTGCGCATTTGTGTGCTCTATTTTTATTATGACCACAATGGTGCAGATTCGGGCTATACAGCCTTTATAAGATGCGTGCGCCCACAGTGAACATGTGGTCTCACCATAAATGTAAGAATCATGGCCTCCATTATTTTAACTTTGTATATCTTTGGTTGGTTTTTATTTAAGTGTATATTAAATGTGGTTTGATAGTTGTTTCATTGGGAGATTTAAAATTGGAAATTTGCAAAATCAGCAAGATTTTGTAGTTGAATGCCTCGAGACCCTTACATTTTATTCCGTAAGCTGGTTCTATTTAAATCTATATAAGTGATAAACCTATTGGATAATTTTATATGTGTTCGGAGTTATCTGAGCGCTATGAAGAAATTCGAGCTATGTAGCAATCATTAGGGTGAGTTAGAATTGTTGTATTCCCTCACCAATTTTTTTAAGAGGCTACATAGCGTTCGATTGGAAACTTATATAGTGAGCGTTTGTCTGTTATGGCCAGAACAAGCTTTTGTCTATAGTTGGATAGTCTTGTAGTTTTATGGGATCTTGATGGCTTTACAAAACATACTTTATCATTAAAGTTACTGTGGAAAATTCAGTGGGAAGTGGGTTTGTATTGTGTTGTTTGCTGTTCAATCTCTGTTCTATTATATCTAGCATGGGAGAACTAAATGCGACCGAGTAATTGTATCATATTCGCTCTGAGTGCGAAGTTTCCAGTAGCGGTTTTCATTTATTACTTTATTCATATTTGCGTTTTGATTTGTGCCTATTTTAGTTATATTTGCATATGATGGTTTAATTTGGGATAATTTATCATAACATGTCTCTTGTTGTTCTTGCAAAACTTGTGAAATAGCTAGATTTAAGGGAGGTTCGGCTGCGGAAGCAAGAATCGGTGATTTGACTTTGTTTGACTTAACGTTGTGTGGATTTTGGATCAGCGCCTCTAGCGGGCGTGGGTTTGGAAGACGAGGAATCGCCACTATTATATTTTCAATTTGGAGCTTTGCATTTTCCTTAAATTCTATTTTATTTCCATAATTTTTTTTGCATCTTCTTTATTGTTTAATCTGTCTTTTGATTGTATTTCCAGTCTTGCCTGGCCATTATTTATGTTAGAATCCGATATGATTCCTTCACGAGGCAGAGAGCCGTTGTAATCATGAGTGTAAGTGGTTAGTCCATTTTGTGTAGAATATTCGTAAGTTTTGTTAAACGAAATGCTATTTTTTGATGTATTGTTTAATATTATATCAGGATTTTGTGTTTTTTTCTTTGATTTTTTATTATTTTTGATTTTTTCCGTTTTACTTTCAGAAAGAGTATCTTCGCCGCTTTCATAAGACCGACGGCCTTGACTATCAATGTAATTATTTTCCTCTATATTTAATCTTTGTTTGTTTTTAGTTGTTTCAGTTATTGGCATGGTCTTAATTGTTTGTGGTTTCATTTCATGTTGATTTAACGTTAATTTAGAAGTGATATCAGCATTATGAGTCAGAGGTTGCTCATTTTGGTTTACGTTACATGCGCTTATCCCTATGTTTACGCTTGGGCTTCGTAATTGCGATTGAATTTTTTCTTCATTTAAAATCTGAATGTCATTTAACTGTTTTAATTTTTCGTTGTTATTTTGGGCTGTATTTGGATTTAAAAATACTTTATTTTTTGGTGGATGAGAATCCATAGGTGTTTCATTTTCTGTAGAAGTTAAGTAGGGAAACTTATCTTCACTTAAGTTTTCTTTCGCGGAGGTAGATTCTTTGTTGTGAACATTATCATTTTGAAGAATTTTTGTAGATTTTTTATATAAATATTGATAATTTTTAGCACATCGCTAGAGCAAATTTATATGGATTAGTATGGATTTTTTTTTTTTAAGTTATTGATGATTTCTTTTTATAAGGGTTAGTTCTGGCTTTCACGCTACGAATATTTAATATGGCCGTTTCCATATTCGGCTGATTTTTTTTTATGTACCTTGGAATGCGGGATTTATTCCGCAGTTCCATGTGATAAATAATAAAATAAGGCTTACCTTATTCGAATACGTAATTTTCCTGTCTTGATTCTTGAAATTAAGGAAGATTTTAGTTCGATTTATGAGGGGCACTTTTATTTTGCTGCCAGTCACTACAGTGCCATAGATGGCGTTAACTAGTTTTAAAATCCACAAACAAACAAACAAAATGTGATGAAATAAATTTAATATTCATCAAACCAATAAATAAATAATAATTAGATCTATGGCATGAATATGAAATTAAAATTATAAATTAAGCAATAAGTAGATGACTAAATGGATGATGAAAATAAGTAATAATTAAATAATAAAATGAAAGGAGTCTGAGAATGAAGAGAAAAGAATGGAGATGTATCAGAATGATTAAGATGATGGTAGAATAAGAGTTAATGGATGATTAAGATGATTATTAGGATGACAGAAGAATAAAGAAATAAAGAAAGATTGAAATGACATATGAGAAGAATGATGATGATGGAAGATGATGTCCAGAACTCTAAACTGATATTGAATTAAATGATAATAAGATAAACTAAATAAAATAGGGATTCCAAGCTTAACAAAACCAAAATATTCACCATAAAGTCAAAACAAGCTATACATTTAAGACAAAAGAAACAATTTACACCTTAAGGTTTGGTTGACTTTTATAAAACAGTGAGTATAACATAACTCAAATCCAACTACAATAAACAACTAGATATAAAATTTACCATAAATTCAAATTCTACATTGCAAATTAATAACTTATTCTTCTCAGGGTTCAAACAACTCAAAGATTGTTATACAAGATATACTTGGGTCAGTAAGAGGGATTTTGCCACTACCGAAATATAATGCACAAAACAGCTCTTAATACAAAATCGAATTAACAAACAATATTTAGTAATTTCAAAGAAACTGTATAAACTCCCAAACTATTATAAACTTTATGCTTCAACAAATAGGAATAATTTTTCAATAATTAAATACAATAACCTACCAACTTCCTTTTCTCAGATAATTATAAACAATGTGATCAAGATCAGTGAATGATAAATCTACAGGTTCAAATAAACTGATTAAACCAATATTAAGTGTTTATCTTTTAGTATACCGCTTAAAATAATATGCACTCTAGGTTAATAATATTTTGATTATTAAGTGATGATGCTTTAGATGTACTCATAAATTATAGGGCTTAACAAAATTATTATGATATACCAACATATAATTAATTATACTATATTGATTGATGATGATTTCAATATAATCAGATGACATGTCGATAGCAATAACAATAATAATGTGTGTGGTGATTAGAAATAAGACTACAGACAACTAAATAAATTTTTAACACAACAAGATTTATTTACACTATTTACAAATTTATTTCAGACACATTGCATTTAACAAGACGAATACATTAGATAAAATCAGGCATGGAAAATAATTGGTAACCCAATGACTACACACATAGTATTTAAGACAAACTAATATAGTGATATTCATAGTATCACTTTCATTATTGTCTATGTTTCTATTATTATTACATCTTATAGAACAAGATAGTTAAACTTTATTTAAGCTAAATTAACATTCAAATTATAAAACAAAATATATTTAGGTCTTTGGGATATGTGCAAATTTTAAATCTAAAACTCAAAAGTTATAAAGTAGTGCATTATATTAAAGCTATTTCATTTATCAGAATATGATAAGGACAATTATCATATCCAACACAATTAACAACTATTATTATTCAATATGAAGAGGTTTATTGTATTAATGTGGGGACATACATCAGAAGTCAAATGCACACATGACACCAAAACATTGCCTATGTCCACAACATAATCATTCTAATAGTTAATCTAACTTACCAATCCATTGGTGAATCACTGCTTGATGAAAATAAATCAACATTGTCCATGTGTATCTCTTGCTCTTTCATATAGAAGTTTTACAATCACTAGTAAGGTTTGGTTGGTTTGTTTATAAACTGATGAAGATCCTACAACATCATAAAGACACTATTCGAATTAGGCAAGCACTATAGATAGACCAGTGTTCTTGAATCTAACTTTATCTTATTCTTGCTATTTAATTTTAAAATACTAAAACTTCACCATATACGGTGGAAAACTAACTACATAACCTCATGAGGAATCAAACAATAAAGGGAAGCTCTACAAAACAACATGATAGTTGCACAATATGACCAATTCTAATACCTTTTCATAAGTATAAAAGTGTGGGCATTTCCTCATCACAGAGAAATAGAATTCAGACCATGGATATCATCCTCTCTTGGGATTAACTATGCTAACTAAGCACTAACTAGTAATCAGCCTCAGCAATATCATCCTCTCATGTAATCAGCAATGGGAGATTCTCCATCTGCCAATGCACAATATTAATATTAATGATACTATATTTGATACTATTCTATGTGGCACACACTTATCAGCTGAAAGCTGTCACGAACCTTTATCAATATAATAGCAAGATAAAATAATACTTTCAATAAAAGTGGAAAAATAAATATTCCATTTCACAATACAGAAACTATTGGTGTATTAATAAACAAACCACCAACCTATAAGTCAAATGACCATTAACTATTTTTAAAATAATAATACTTTTGTTATAGCAAGCAATACACATGTAAACAATGAAGATCAGCCTACATTTTATATTTAAAGTGGACATGTTCAGTCATAGGCAAAATTTAAGAAATGCAAAATACTTATATCAGTTATTTCATATAATAAAACAATTGTGTCATTATAGTATATCTTTGACAAATGTAGTCTGTGTGTTTACCCTTCAATAAAATATTAAAATCTGTTTTAAAAATGTAAGAGATAAATATCTCTTTCTCTCTGTCTAGATAAATGATATTTAATATTATATTTTCCCTCAACTGGGAAAATAACAATAATATGTATAATAAATGTATATATCTTTATACTGTTGTTATTTTAAGTACTAAGAAATGAGATAATTTATTTATTTCATTACTGATGTGACAGAATTAATCTTTAGGATAGTTGCAATCGGATTATAATGTTATATTTAATTAATTAGAAATAGATACCCAGATAGAGCATGATATGCATATATTCTTATTTATATGTTAGCATCATCCTTATTTAATTATAAATTGTATTTTGGCTAACACAGTAAATTCATTTCTCATTTAGTTTACTTGGTTACAAATGATGAACCGCTGCAGCATATCATTATCCTGTTTAGTGTTTGGTTATTGAATTATGGCAACTATCATTTCATCACTCATCTATTTGTCTATACTGTGACAATGTTTACTTACTGTTACAAATAACAGATTAGATAAACATATATGTTAATAATGGATCATTTTCTATCAATTTATTATTCTTTCTGTTACAAATGTCTTCTTTCCATTACAATATATATATATATATATATATATATATATATATATATATATATATATATATATATATATATATATATATATATATAATACAACTATAAAATACTTTTATAATTAAAATTTCACTTGCCAAGGGTAAAGATGAATTGAGAATTCTGTTAATCCTTCTTAAATCTGGTTTTTCCTGATAATCTGCTTTATATTTGGCCTAATTACAGACTACAAATATATGCTCTAAAGCAGTGGTCTTCAACCACTGGGCCACAGAAGTCTTCTACTGGGCCACGCTAGACTGGCAAGAAAGTTAATAATAACAAAATAATAAGATTTTAAACTTTTAATTAATATAAACAGTTTTTATTTATTTCTTCATCACATTTTTACCCTGTTAAAAAATAAGAAACAGAACAAAAACGAAATCTAATCAATCATACATAAATTAATTTGCTTTTCTATTTATCACAGATGTTTACGGATAGAATTAAATTTATTACTTTTCTAAAAAAATTCAAAATTAAAAAAAAAAAAGGTTTTTTATTATACAAACTCCAGTTGTCTTTTGATAGCCAATCACGGTTGCTTGTCAGCATTGTTTATGTGTTAAAACAAGATCAAAACTTTTGACTTTTTCAAGTTTCGTTTTTTATTTTTTTAAAAAAAAAAATACACCCACTTATTTTTTGGCCTATAAGGTGATATTTTTTGGTTTTATTTGTATACTGCTAATATACTAAAACTTTTATTTTTAAAACCAATTTCTGTTAACCTTTTTTTAAAAATAAAAACAAACAAAAAATAACTTTGCAATTTTTTTTTTTGGCTTTATTTCTATTACGCGATATCTATTTTACCATTTTTTTTAAAAAAATTTTCCTATTAATTACATTTTTTGATCCTTTCAACACACCAGCACAAAAAAAAATTACAATAACATCAAAATTCAGACTTTTACATGTTTCATTTTATTTTTTCAGCATTAAAATACTGCGAATTTTTTTTTGACTGTACGGTGATTAATTACGCGATTTCTATTTTGCCCTTACTACTATCAAAAGACAACCTCCATATATATATAACCATCTTGTATATTTAACATTAAATACAGATAATACATTTATCATAATCATTGCCATGTGATTACACTAGCTATGATATTTCCCAACATTCAGATGAATAACATTTTATCCTTGAATGTTTTAACAATGAAATAATAACATAGAAATGCAAGCACATTAATGAGAACGATTGTTATTGTACTGTTTTCAGTGTTCAGCATGTGAAGGTAAGCAACACCATTACAATACACAATAACTAGTGTGCTGTTTTGGTCAGTTATAAGAATTATGCTTATCTAAGGTTAAGCAGGTTACATCTTTAAGAAAATTTATCTGTAAACTTCTGCTGGTCTGTGAAATCTTATCCTTATTTTTGCCAGGCTGCAGGTGTGAAAAGGTTGAAGACCACTGCTCTAGAGGGCCACTGTGTGTAACTTTGGCAGTGGTATCATTTTATCACATGGCACCTTAGTAAAATTATAAAAAAACAATATTTTTGTCAGATTTGGCTGAGCCAGTCTTCTCTTCAACTAGTGGCTTACTCTTGTAATCTCCCTTTTTGCAAACTTTATGCAGCCATGGTAAAATATTTTGTATATGGAGATATTGTCTATATTTCTCCAGGGGTTGGTGTAAATTGGTCCCATAGAATATAATTACAGCATGGGTTTGATTCCAGGATAATTCAGGATCCTTGGACCAAGCAAGTTCTGGACATTTGTTGCTCTCCATGGTGTTAAATATGGAGTGACTTTTCCACCTATTTATTCTCCATTCTTTAAAAATGCAAAAAATGCTTACATCCCTGGTATTGTGTAAACCTGAAAAAGCATACTTCATTTGATATTGCTTTGTGCTGTCTGTCTCAACATCATAAACACTGATGGTAATGCCTTTAGCCTGGCTATGGCATAGAACAAACCCCCTTTTTAGATAAGCATAACCCTTGCCATAATTTGTAACATCAGGGTTTATATATATATATATATATTATAACAATAGGGGTGGGGTGACTTAACATATCTGCACTATGAGGATGCCACTAGACTACTTAGAACCTAGAAAATTTATATAGTAGGCAGATACGTAAGTTAAAAACAAAAAAAAATTATTTTATATATTTTGAATTTGACCATTAGCCCATTGTCACTAGCTCAGCAAAGTAGAGATTTATATTTTATACATTTTTATCTAAGAATATTTTTTAAAAAAAGAATAAAATAAGCCACTGCCAGTAATTAAAACACAAACATTTATTTACGCACTTATATATAAAATTTAGCATTATCATTTTAGTATGTTTACTTTAGCATTTAACTAAATTTTTAACTTCCATTTTAGATTTTAATTTACATTTTAATTTTTATAAGTTCACACAGATGGATTTATAAAAGTTTGTTTTATAATGTTGAGTATAGATCAGTTACATAGATTACACGGTCAAAAACATTTCAAAATAAACATAAACGATCAAAATATAAAGTCATTGATGGAAATGCAGAGGGAAATTTATAAGAAACCCAATGGCATTCATCATAAGATTCTGCATAGACACCAATAACTTAAAAGATATCCAAATAAATACATTTTAAATACTCACCATAAGGTATCATTATTTACCGAATGTCTATATATTTTGATCAAATATGAACACCAAAAACATAATCGATAATGAATCTATGCAAGCATCTATACCCAACTTAAATTTACTGCATTTAGAGTGTCGAGTATGAATAGACTACATAGATTGCATTTGAAAAGAAAATATTTTATCTCTTATTTAACCTTAGGCCAAAAGCTTGCAGTTAAACCAACGTCAATCCATCTGATATATCGATGTATTCAATGTAATATGAATCAACATGAAATACCATACTGTCAGGAATGTACATCTGAGCAGCAGGGTTAAGAGAAGAAATTGACTCTCATCCAGATAGGAATACTACATCTATCTGACGAGAAGAGCAATGAAAAAAAAACTCCATAGGAAAGGACTGCGGTCATTTTTGCCGACTTACGATCACATTCCATAGGCAAAAGGGGTTGTGCAGCGTATAATTCGATTCTGCACATAGTGAACCTCGTACTACATCAACAAATTACGCCAATATATCCAATCCATTGACCCAATTCAACTATGAAATGAATAACCTAAGATTACCCTCCCCTAATAAAACTTTACAAATCTATATAGCCATTCACACCCGACTTAAGTTTAACATTTATATAATTTAGTTTAATGAAAAACAAAAATCATAAATAAAACTTAAGAGAACAAAAAAAAATAAATGGAAATGATTTAAAAAAAAAAAATACATCAAATAACATTATTAATATTAATTTACGTTGGTCAGATAGGATTCTATTTGTATTATTTTAAATACTGGGAAAGTTTATATTTTAGAGTTCTTAGTGTTTTCAAATTAATTAATGTTCATTAGATTTCATAAAGTTCTTACGGTTTTAAAAAGTCCGTAGTTTCTAATTTCTTGCAGCTGCTTGCCATTTGGATGCCAGCGTTAATTCCCCTGATGTCCTGTGGTCCTCAATATAGGAAAAACGATGTCATTTCTTTTCTTTTAACAAAACTGAAGGGATTGAAGAGTGCATCTTTTCAATCCTTTCTCCTTCAACTCTGCACTAACACATATAGTCACATCTCTTCCCTCTGCTCTTTCTTCACTCACTTTTTATAGTAGACTTTCAGATCCAGTGGAGATTATGGTGATAGTCCTTTCGCTGAGGTCCGATTTGAGGGATTTCTTTCATTGGCTATTAGTTTCTATTGTTTTCTCCTATCTGACTGTTGCTTATACATTTTAAATGCCCAAGGGCTAGTTTACATTTAACTAATTAAAAAAATCATTTCCTTTTTATGATTAATAAGTGTTTTCCAAAATTAAAGATATATTTTTATCTCTAAATCTTTTTAAGTTTTTGCTTTTAAAATACTTTTTTTATTTTTAATAAAGTTTTATTTTAATAATTTTTTTTCATCTGTGCAATTTTATATATATATATTTGAGTTTAGATGATATTTAATTTCAATTTTTAATTCTTAAAAAAGAAAAGTTTTTATTTGAGAACTTTTCTTTTTTCGTGTTTATTAATAAAAAAATAATGTAACGTCGTATGTGCCCATTACAATATGAATAAGTATTCTATCTTTGGTTCTATTATTTTTATGTGAACATCTATCTTATTCTTTTCTTGTTGACATCTATTTCTTTGTGGTCATATTTGTGACAGTTATCTGATATTAGATACGTATTATCTTGTTCTTGATTTCTGGGTAAATATATGTTCATTTTAATGAACCTCCTTAATTTTCTCATGTTTTTGATTGTATTCCTTGGATTTCTACTATGGTATTCTTCTGAGTCACTTTCAATTCATTAATCTCTTTTTTATTTTTTCCCCAGCTCTTTTGGGCCTCTTCTCATTTGGTTTAATGTCTGTTCTAGATTCTGGTGGATTTACTGGATTGCTTCCATGAGCCTTTGCTTTATTTGTTCTGACTTGAGTTCTCTTTATTCTAACTTTTTTCTGAACTTCTACCTACTTGCTCTCATTTCTTCAGAGTTCTTTATTTATTTCAACTGAAGCAATAGTCCTTGCTCTGGTCTTTCTTTTCACTGTCATAGTCCTGATTATGCATGACCTTTGGGTCTCTTTGAAGATGATCTCAGGGCTTTCAGCTTCATGTAACTCATTTTTTCATCGGATGCTGGTATCAGCCTCCATGTTATTTGTGTCACTGTCTGTACTGGTATCCATTTCTATAACTTTCACTAACAATTTTTTTTTTACTTTTTCTTTTAATTCACTAATGTCTGCTCCCCTATCCATACTCCAAGCAAGTGATCATTGTTGGAATCGCAATTTTTATCTGATTTCATTTAATTACTGTGCCATTGATTTCCAATGTCTACTTATACATAAAAAAGAATTTACACATTAAAAAAAAAACAATAAATTCACACCTACTATATAATAAATTCCTGATTTAATCTGGATTGAGCACTCTTTTTTTCTGAAAAGAAATAAAAAGTTATAATACAAGATAACAGTTAACTCTTGAATTCAACCTGCCAAATGATATAAAAGATTTTTTTTTACATGCATACATATAGGTTATACTATCTATACATACTCTCATACATGATATCAAGAACTTTATTGTCTTGGTTTAAATCTTTACATTTACAAGCTTACATTTTGTGTTACACAAAGTTTAACTCATAACTTTACTAAGTGTATGTAGATACATCTATGTTAACAGAGAGATTAAAACCGCTCAGGACACCAACATCCCTGCTCCCCAGAGGAAGATAAAAACCAGTCCCAGCACTGATCCCCTCATATCCTCATCCCAGAGACAACTCTTAAAACCCTAGGAGTTATGCACTGAAGGACCACCTAGTCCCTTGACCCTTTCATCCAGGAAGCAAAGATGTGTGAACTTGCAGTCTCAATCCAAGGTAATTGTTGATTTACATAATGTACTATAAAACTTCAAACCACTATGTCTAATGTTGTCTCCACCACCCAGAGAAAAGGATATCTTTGTTGATAACAATCCTAGAACTGTCCCTCCCTGGTCCCAGGCACTGGAGGGCTAGAACTCAGGCCATGGCAACCCTCCCTACCTCTAGACTCCCACTTGCAGGCAGAAAAGATGATCAAACCAGTAAATAGTCTGAAACAACCAATAATTCCACCATAGTTGTCCCTAGATTTTCAATGGCTGGCTTATGGTTTTCCCCTTCTTTCTCAAATCAAATCTTTGGTATATATCCCAGTAATTTCATGCTTTTATTATGTTTTATATACAGATTACTGCTCAGTTCTAGAAGGTGTTTGTTGATTTATGAAGTATATTTCTTTTTAAATCAAGAGCTTTAGTATATATATTAGTAATTGTGTGATTTTATGTGCTATATATTCATCAATTTGTAGTTCCACTGATATATAGTGTGTTATAGAGATCAAAATGTCAGATTTTATTTTGCCCATAGTATTCTGTTGCATTAATCCACAAGAAGATCAAGTGTTGTAAATGTTCCAAAGTTTAGAGCTCAAAATGTCAGATTTTACTTTGTTCATAATTTATCCAAGATACTACAATATGATAAAATCTATTTTTATTTCAAAGTGATATAATCATAAATACAATGAAATGAGAGAAGAAAAAAATCTATTTGAAGATATTATATTACAAGAAAATATATATCAGGGATATGTGAACTACACAATCGAGCCTCACATTGCAGCACCATATTATGGGGGAAAATGTAATGGTCAGAAATGTATGGCCAGCTAAACTAACCTTAGGAACCAAGCAATGATCACTAACTCACATGACTGTGTGTAACATCTATATAAACATTACTACAAACAGTACAAAGTTGAACCTTAGTGCCCCCAGAGTAAATCCCACATGACCAATGCATTTGATATTAATATAAATGCCATTTTTTCTCATATCCCACTAGATCAGGGAGGTACAAGAAATTAGTTAATGACTTGTGGTAAAGAAGATATCAAATGTGAGAAGTAATGTGTACACAAATTTATTAGTAATAACAAAAAATGATGAATTTGAAATGTGCATGCTAGATTTACATATTAATAAGTATTCAGGAAAATTATGATTTAACCTGGTGATTACAACTTTTAATAGTTGCTAATTCACATTAAAGAGGCACTAGAAACTTTGAACATATTTGCTAATCTCCAAGGTGGGTATTCAATGATAGTTAAAGATCCTATTGAATAATTAATCAGGATCAAAAACAATAATACTTTATTTAACTATCTTAACATTATAACTAGGAATAGATGATAGTCTAATACTTAGGATCATGATCACCAATACCTTTAAAGTATCAGGCATTATTAAAATACAAGAGAATATTGAATGCAGTAAGTTATTGATAACAAGAATACATCTGACAATATAAAGTAAGATAGGTTTGACTTAGCAAAGCCCTGCCCAAGGCCTCAATTTTTGACATATATAAGACAAAATATTAAAATTAAAGTATTCACTGCTTAGTGGAAGACATACTCTATTGACTTTACTGTCTATGACATACATTTCAGTAAATTGAAACATTTATGAACCTAATGTTTAGGATACTGATATATATATATATATATATATATATATATATATATATATATATATATATATATCAGTATATATATATATATATATATATAATATATAAAGAGCTTGCTACTAGCTCTAAACAAGCTTAATTATTTCATTTTTTATGATAAATGCTACAAGAGAAAATACATGAAGCCTTTATCTATGATGGTCCCCATCCCCAGACCAGTTTTGAGCTATGGCTCTCATCAGTGAGGATCTAGGACATAAGTTTCAAAATATTAACTCAAGCCAAGCATTTATGTAATTCTTAAATATTAAGAAAAAGATATAAATCTTCAGACACCTACATGTCTTTAAACTCAGCTCTTTAACCAAAGAAACTATATGAGCCTGAACTAAATTCAGAGATCCCATATGGCTTAGCAAATTAATATAGCCAAAGCCCTAATAGCAAAATTATAATAGTAAAAATCAGTCATATATCACATGGCCTATATATAGCTTGTATTACAAATATGTAATATATAAAGAGCCTGCTACTAGCTCTAAACAAGCTTAGTTATTTCATTTTTTATGATAAATGCTACAAGAGAAAATACATGAAGCCTTTATCTATGATGGTCCCCATCCCCAGCCGGTTTTGAGCTATGGCTCTCATCGGTGAGAAACTAGGACATAAGTTTCAAAATATTAACTCAAGCCAAGAATTTATCTAATTCTTAAATATTAAGAAAAAGATCCAAATCTTCAGACACCTACATGTCTTCAAACTCAGCTCTTTAACCAAAGAAACTATATTAAATTGCTAAGCCTACTAATATATGGAATTCTGAATTTAGTTCAAGCTCATATAGTTTCTTTGGTTAAAGAGCTGAGTTTGAAGACACGTAGGTGTCTGAAGATTTGGATCTTTTTCTTAATATTTAAGAATTAGATAAATGCTTGGCTTGAGTTAATATTTTGAAACTTATGTCCTAGCTCCTCACTGATGAGAGCCATAGCTCGAAACCAGTCTGAGGATGGGGACCATCATAGATAAAGGCTTCATGTATTTTCTCTTGTAGCATTTATCATAAAAAAATGAAATAATTAAGCTTGTTTAGAGCTAGTAGCAGGCTCTTTATATATTACATATTGGTAATACAAGCTATATAGGTCATGTGATATATGACTGATTTTTAATATATATATATATATATAGCAAGGAAATTAAGTCATATATCACATGACTTAATTTAATAAGCTTGTATTACAAATGTTATTTATATAATGAGCTTTTCAGAATATCCCTAGCATCTCACTAACAAAAGTCAAAGCTAGAAACCAGTTTGAGGATAGAGATATTTTGAAAAGCTTGTTAAGAGTTATTGGCATGTCCATTATATATAATAAAAAAAAATAAGCTTGTTTAGAACTATTGGCATGCTCTTTATATTATATATATGTTCTTTATGAATAATATAAAACTTATAGTTAATATTATTTTCAAACTAATGAAACTTATTTTTAAAAGATGTTTATAAAAACATCAGGGTTTTCTAATTGCAAATGTAAATTTTGACTTGAAATGCATGATTTATCATCTTGAATAAAACAAAACTTTCAAGATGAATGGGGGGGGGGGGAGAATAAAGAAAACACCTCTGCATTAGTTTAATTACTTAGCTCCCCCCCCCCCTCTTTTTTTTTTTTTTTGAAAAATAAAATGAACAAAAGATAATTTTAAGAACTGGAAATACGTTTACTAAAAGAAATCCTTCTGTCATCCGATTCTTGAATGAGAAATCTAGCTCAGGTTTATATATAAGATTTAAGTATGGTTGCAACTATTAAGATATTCAATCATTCTTAATACATACGAATTAACTCATCCATACATGTAAGATTAAACAAAATATATAATTTTAATGTAAATAAATAAATACCCAAGAAAAGAATATTAAACCAATAAAAATTATTACCAGTATGCTGGTAGGTCTTGTCTAGAGTTCAAATGTTTGTGTTGTCTTTATCTACCTTCACAAAGAATTTTGAAATACATTAATATGAAAGACATGGCACTATTTATTGATTTCTTAAGCAATAAAATCTAATTCTGGAGATAGGTTGGTTACTTGGATATCACATTAGATTGGAGGTGGGATCATTGATGAGTTGGCTTTTGATAGGCAGTTAAGGACTGGCAGATTAGCAATTGAATTTGTTGAGGTAGGCAGAGGAACATTATTGCAAGTACATAAGTTTGTGGATTTCAGATGATTGGCAATCTAACTTCATGGACTTCCATACTGATGCTTCCCAGAAGTGAACTCAAGCTTACTCCTCACAAGTCATGGTTACTATGGCATATTGTGATGTCACCTAAAAAGACAAGATAAGATAGGAGATGTAAGATTTTCTTTTTCTCAGGCATTTATATCCTTTTCTGACCAAAGCTATCTAAATATGTCTTAATTGAAACATTTTCACCGATCACAATCTTGAAAAATCTATAATTTTTTTACTTTAAAATTTTTATTTTCTTTACAAATTAGAAAAAATCTTTCAACCTCCACATCCATTAACACCTTTTACCATAAGAGTAACAGATAACAATTTTACAAACAAATTATAAAGCACTTTTCCAAATTTTTATTCATTAAATCATGTTTTAAACCTGTACACATGCTCTTTCTCTAATTGATCTGCCTTTTCTTTTTCCTTCTTTTAAAAGTAGCAGACTCTTCAATTAATTTGTTAGAATTTCCTAGAATAAGATACTTATTTCTATAATTTCAGCTGACTCATTCTAACACCCTCTCTTATGCACATACATGTGCCTAAAGAAAATTTAACAAAATAAGATTTCTATTGTTAAAGCCATATAATATTTTATTTTAATAAAATTAACTATAAAATTTCTTATAAAATTAAATTGCATAAAAAGTAATTTAAAATTAGAGTATTAAAATTGAAGGAGGAATTAATAAGCATGATGTATATATTTATGTGTGTGTATATATAGCTTCAATATATTGTATCAGTTGGAAAGAAAGATACATAGTGCTGGTTTCTTTTAGGGTAACAGTTTTAGTAATAATGATAATAATCAAATAAGCAAATAGGTTAAAAAAGAAAAAAGATTTATTTTATTTCACAAATTTAAAATTTGCTTGTATTATCTCTAAATTAAACATTCAGTCTTCAAAGTTCAAAGTTTAAAATTTAATTATTCAAAGTTTGAAATTAGAATATGATTTGAAGAAAAAAGTTTCAAATTTTATTTTATTAAAATATGTCAAGATTATATAAAAGATTTTTGTACTATAATAATTTTTGTTGTTGTAATTAATAAAATTAACTAAAAAAAGAGATGAAAATATAATTTAAATAATGGTTAATTTGAGAGAAAAAAAGGGTTAAAATTTAATTAAAAGCTTGCATTCTTTTCAACATCTTCATTCTTTTTTTTTTTTGATTAGCTGTTATCATTAGTTTCTCATAAAAACTTCAAGTTCTATTTTGATTTTATCAGCCAAATTATGAATAAAAATCAATATTGTGAAATGATCCTGATAAAGCATTGCAAAATATACAGTGTGTGCCATTTATCCTGGACATGATGTAATCTTAATTATCTATTTCAAAGCCTGATATGTGATCAAACTTGGGCTGCCATTTCCTGAGTTGTGTTTAACCGATGTTAAAATTATGACTGCACATATACATATTAAATACAGAGCATCTCTCATGAATATCTGCACCATGATAGAAGTGAAGAAACAAAATCTAAATCTTTTAACATGTAAAGCAGCTAAAAAGTTGAAAACCTTAATATTTCTAAATCTTCAAAAATAGATTCCATACCATCTAAAATACTGGAATGGACTCCATAATATAAAAATAAAACAAATAAAGGAAAATGAAAAAAAATTGACAAATGTTAATTTAAACATTCTGTTAATTAGAAATGATTTAATGGTCTGGAAAGGTGACCATGGTTTATAATATTTTATGAATATAATTAGGTCTGACAATTAGTATAATTTACAATTTGGATTTAAGTGTGAAATTACAAAAAGTTATCTTTTAGTATTAAACATTAACTTTTCAAATCCATAGGATCATTATATTTTGCACTTATCATTGGTGCTCTCATTTCCAAATTCTCAAGATGGTTACAAATTGGCACCTTAAACACAGGGCTCAAATACATTTATTTACCACTTTCTAAACCTGGGATAAATCATTATAAATTGGCATCTTAAATATAGGGCTTGAATACATTTATTTACCACTTTCTAGACCTGAGATAAATCAATTATAAATTGGCATCTAACATGAGTGCACAAGAGTGACCTGGATTACCTAATACATATAAAATAATAACAAAAATAAATAAATAATATCAATTTGGTGAGAAATGAGGAAACAGAGAAGAGACTAACTGTTAGAATAATAACTGAATTAAATTTTATAACAGTAGGTGAATTTTGATGTTAAGAGAACATATAAGCAAATAATATAAATTGAAGGTATGTATACATAGGGCAAACTAGTATAAATGAAAGGCAATAAAATAATCATGCAAATAATAATAAATAGGGCAATGGAGTAAAACAGTGAATGGAACACCAATTGATTGAATAAGAAAGTTAAGTAGAAATAATTTTAAAATAATGGTATTAAAGAAATAAATACTGCAGATAAATATTATAATTTATTAGATGCTTGCAAGATTGAGCGCAAAAATGTAGACTCCAGAAAAAGAAAAAATAGCAAAGAACAAAGTAAAGTTTGAGTTGAAATCTGGCATAGAATCAAAGAATTTAGGGAAATGATGATGAAAATGCTGAAAAATAACTGAAAATCAAAAAGTTGAAACAATTGTAATGCTTAAATTTTTTAAAAAAAGGAAATTGTAGAACCAGAAAATCAGAATGAAATAGAACAACAAAAACAAATAGAATACTCTGGTGATGTAATAGAAATAAAATATATAAAAGAGCAACAAAGCTTAGATACGAAGCTTTCTCCTATCTCTCTCATAAATTCTTACTATTCATATATTAATTAATTATAAATTGTAATGTGAATGAAAATATTTGTATTAATATTGTTTGATTAAAATAATAAATTAATTTTGTAATAGCTTATGAGACAAGAGTTCATACTCTAACAAATTAATCATGGTATGGTTTAATAATACTGATGGTGTAGAATATCTAATTGTGGATTTCCCAGTATTGGTTGTGCTCTGATTTAAACCCAACATAAATTCTTAATCCATTGAGGATCTAATTTCTCTTCAGTTAATTATGGGTGGTTAAATGGTCTGGAAAGGTGACATGGCCTTCAGTTTCACCAATTAATTGTTTTCAAGTTTATATTAGAAAAAAAGAGATAAAATAAGTTGTCCCCATAAGGCTGGAATATGCTGTGCTTCATCAGGTCTATTTAAACCAGTTGGCTTTTTTAATATTTTCAATCAACTCCCTCATGGTTCTCAATTCATACTTTTCCAAATTACCAAATATTTTAGCATTATAAAAGCTGATATATTTAACTTCTGATTAAAGGCATTTTTATGATCGTTAATTCTGACATTAATTCATCTATTAGAATGACCTATATAGATTTTTGAGTGCTATAAACATGGAATTTCATAACCCTATGATATTCCAAAAGTATTCTGTCTTTAGGTTTGTGGAAAAAATCTTTTTTTTTTTTTTTTGCTAATGAAAAAG
Organism: Epiperipatus broadwayi; assembly: GCA_028023455.1. Taxonomy (NCBI): domain Eukaryota; kingdom Metazoa; phylum Onychophora; class Udeonychophora; order Euonychophora; family Peripatidae; genus Epiperipatus; species Epiperipatus broadwayi. The sequence goes on along the minus strand of JAQFVV010006216.1, from coordinate 8,990,957 downwards.
TAGTCTTTATTTTAAAATTAGACAGACTTCTACTGATTTTATCAGTAATCCTTTAACATAAGGTGAAACCACTCTATAACTAATTGAATTATTAATTTTATCCTCTTTCTTCTTTTTAGTATCAATTCTAAAAAAAAAAAACATCATATAACCATGAAAACATTAAATATAATATTATATATATGTGTCTATGAGTATAAATAAAATACCTATTGGAACAGAATTTGAAAAAATGTAATGACTAATTTATCTTAAAAATAAATTATTTATATATTAGGTAAATTATTTATAAATCCAAATTTGTTGACCATCCTGCATATATATATAGCAAATGATGGAAAGACCCACCCTTTCTATCTTTAGTGTCATTATTGTTTTAAACAAAAAATTTTTGATTTGGTTTTGATATGGGAGTTTATATATATGTTGTTGTTGCTATTAGTTGTTGTTATCATTATTTATTTCAAATATTTTTTGGTATATGCATTTATTTATGATTGTGGATTTAAATGGCAATGGTGATATATAATATTACATAAAAGTAATAAAAAAAATGACAATGTGTTTAGATCGTATTTTGTTTTTGAAATTGTTTGTGGTGTAATTTTATTATATGTTGTTTATTTATTCTTTTTTTTTTTTTTTTTGTAAACTGTAAAGATAATTTTTATATGTAATTTTTTATTTATTTTAATATTTAAAAATTAACAATTGTTGTAATAAAAATATTGAGATCAGCAGTGTGTGAAAGACCAAGCTAAACAATAGAAAAAAAATACTATAGCAACAAGGATAGAAAATCGCCATTAAAAAAAAAACTTTGTCGTCATCTTCTCTCCACAACTTCTTTGCATAAATACAACATTTATTGGATTTGAAACATCATTAGAATGGGAGGCTGAAAGAATAATTTTATGATTTAGGGTTCACACCCTATCATGTCCTATTTCATTATAACATCTATTTAAATTATGCAAATTATTGACAAGCAAGTATTTAGGAGTAGAAAACCAATGGAATGAATAACTATTGAGATACAGTGATCCAAAATAAACATAAGCTAAATAGTCAAAAAAAATTGCTATTACTTAACCATCTAGAAAACTAAAGGCTCATGAATTCACACATCTGTCAATTAAAACTATTTTGCATGTTATCTTAACCAGCATCGGAATGGATAAAAAGACATTGAACAATTATTGACTGAACTTTGGAATGAAGAAATAATAAAGAAGATTAAATGGTAAATAAATTTGATCTTTTTTATTTTATTTTCCTTTTATGAGGTTGATTTTAAAGTTAAATATTTATATGTGTGTAAACTAGTTTGAAGTTTAATCAGTCGTTATGATTTAAAAAAAAAAAAAACGTTAATTGTCATGGAGTATTAAGTTTTTCTATTTATTGCAATTCATATATATATAGTTGTAAATAATGTAAGAAAATTGTTATTAAGTTTTGAATTTATTCATATCAATAATAAAAACACTAGAAGTCATTTATCATTAAAAAAAATTTTTGTTGTCTTTTAATTCTTAAATCTTATATATGTACGTTATATAAATAAACCGATTTTAAACCTCAACTTATTAACAAATGATCATATATAATAGATATTATTTGTCAGTAAATACATATTGTTTAATTTAAACGCATCATATATGCATGTTATGTGTCTGTTGTACGTAATGTAGGCTGGAAATTACATTGATTGTCATTTGTTTGCGTGGGAATCATTTATAAATATAGACATAATGTATTATATTGTGTTTACAAATTTATTATCTTTTAATATTTTTTTTCAGAATTTAATCCATAATCTCATCATTAGATATGTTTTAAAAGGGTAGGTCATGCTGTGGATATTTGATATCTGTGTTGTAGATGCATATTTCCTCCATATGAGATAGATGTTTCTAAATAATTTTTTTTTATTATCTATAAAGGTGTCATATACTAGAGGTTATATAGTTCATGATAAATATTTATTGAAATCCTAGGGTTAATTAAAGATACAGTCCATGATAGAAACCCTTTATAAATAATAAATATAAAAAGTTCGTATTTGTAAATACAAAAGAGAAATATAATTTGTAGTTGAAAATGAATAGATAAGTATCTAACACAGTGGGAAAAGAAGTCTTATAATTTTTTTGGCTAAATGAGAAACATGTCAATGATTCTAAATTATTAATTTAAGAAGTTATTATGATTTCATCACTTCTCCTTTATTACATCTTTTGTGTGTTAAATAATAAATGACTCTTATGCAGACATGAGTCATTCCATACCCATTGCTATTATATATTGTTAATTTAAATTATACTGAATTAAAATGGAAACTTGAAAGGTAAACAAAATATTGTAGGTGCTTACTATAATTATTGCTATTTTAAAAGAAAGTCAAATCACAGTTAAAATAAAGCATATACCATTTGTTGAAATGAAATGAACTTTGTGATTTATTTAAAATTTCTTTCTTTCTTTTCTTTTCAGACAAAGGTTAGTAGGTAATGCTTGAGACTTATAATAAAATGTGATAAGTTTGTATTTTGCTAATATTCAACTTCATAATCATTTATTTAAACCATCATTAATTGGAATATTGTTTTATATATAATCCTTATCATATAGGTTGAATTCAATAAAATTCCCTTTGTTTCTAATTTATATTTCAGTAAATAATTAAATTACTGATCCAGTTAATCCTGAGAGTAAATCATTTAATATCTCTTTTGTTATTGCTCTTTGGTATTCAGGTATATTTTATGCATAGATAGTCGGATATGCAATATAATCAAAGATTAAACCATATTTACTCATGCATCATATTTATCTTCTGATGCATGGATGCAATTTATTATAATTCAGCCCAAATCTGTAGGATCATTAAATAAGAGTTTATCATCACAATCCAGTCTATTGCAATTGACATTCAATGATTGGGTTAGTTTATTTTCTGTTATACATATACTTTCCATTACAATTGGCTTCCCAACTCAGGATTTTGATAAAATAAGCCAAGACTTGAGATACATTACAATGGAAGAGAGTTATCCATTACAATTAGCTCCCAACCATTGGGATGATTTTATTTCCCATTACTATATATATATATTATCAATTAACGCCCATTTTAAGCATCCAGATGCTAAAAATGATATATTACAGATTCAGGTTTGTGGTATTTTTGCTTCTATTATTTCTTTTTAGCACAAATCATTTTTAAGTATTTATATACAAGATTAAAATTTTCATTACCTAAGTAAAATATAGATCCACTTTTTTCATAGTTATTTTTTTCCAGATTGATTCTGCTTTTTTTATTTTATAAAATGCAATGTCTTCCGTCTCTAAGCAAGATCAGCAATCAAATCATGCTTTACCTGCTCTACTAATGCCTTCATCTCTAGAAAATAAATCCTATATTTGATGTTTAGTTAATTTAATCTCTTTCGAATCTTTTTGTTTTTTCTTTCTTTTTTTAAACTTTTAATTTAAAGAGATATTTAAATGTCCTCTATAATGTTGCATTTTTATGTTCTTCATTAAATAATAATGAGTTATTTCAAAATATAAGCATTTTTTCTTCTAAATAAGTTTTTAAAAGTTAAAATCGATTTTAAATACTAATAATTAACAAACAATCATATGCAAATAAGCCATTTTAATTTCTGAAGGAAAAAGATAAAGAGAAAGATAACAGTATTCAAATCAATTGTAAAATTTTTGTTTTAGAATATTAATTCCTAGAAAACTTCAAGATCTAACATTCAAAGTGACTACTGTAGCTATGAATAGATCCATAATTGCAAAAATAAAATTTGAAACATCTTTTAGTTTTTCTCTAAATATTATTTTTGGCTTGTTTTATTTCTTCATGGATATCTGTATAATAGTGTTAAGTCTAAAGCTTTCAAAGTGGGAATAAGAAAAGATTGAACTTCTAAATCAGCTACAGTATCCAAAATATCATGTTTTTGGTTTTCTTTTATATGTCAAAGCATCGGCTGGGAAACGAACCCACGACAACTGCTTGTAAGGCAGCTGTGCTGACCACTCAGCCACCGACGCTTGACTATGTTTTTGGTTTTCTTCTGAAATATTGTCTAAAATATTCTAAATCTAAATATTGATATCAATGAGTTACATAAAAGAAATAAAAATTATTGAGGAAATTGTGAATCGAAAAAAATGGATGGACGCATTCTTATATTTAGAAAAATCATAAAAAATATGTTTAAAAATCCATAAGAGAAAGAAAACAGAAGAAAAAAGGCCCAATTCATGATCTAGAGCAAGAAGATTGACAAAGAAAGCTTTATTATTGGAGAAATGATTTGAAAGACTTGAAATCATTGGTAAAATTGATGTATAGAGTGTTATCTCTTTAACCATCAAATTGGTGTAGAGAAGACAATTTAAAGGAATTTTTAAATCTGCCCTCCAAAAATTTTCAGTCGCAAATATTCACAAAAATTATCTCTATTTCCTCTTAACTAGAGAGTGAAAACAAGAAAAAAAGAATCCTAACCAATCATCATTTGTTTACTCTAGTCAATAAAGTTTTTCTTTCTTTGCTGTTAAGGCATTCTGAAGATGCTTTTATCTAACAATGATCTATTTAAGTCTATAGGATCTTTTATTTTTTTACATAACTAACATAGTAAAACTACTAATTTCCTTGTCGAATAAGAAGTATTCCTTCCACTTTACAAACAAACAAAAATGTTAACATTTTAATCTAAAAGGACATATGTCTTAGCACGTTGATTCATTGTTGTGTGCGTGCATGCGTTGATATAAGAAATTAAATTTAAAATTTTTTGCATAGTCTACTTTACAAACAAGAAAAAAAAATTAAAAATTTCAATCTAAAAGGACAAATGTCTCAGCATTTTGATTCATTGGGATGTGCGTGCGTGTGTTGATATAAGAAATTAAATATTTAAATAAATAATAAAATTGCATGCTCGACCAATATAGGTCAGCTGAAGATTTCGGATTGATTCTCTATGAAAATGTACTACAAATATTAATTTGACCCATCAGCAATCAACAGAAGAGAGGCCTGCTTTTCCCTATCTCGAAAATGGTCTACGTAACATCTGCATATAAATTTGCATAAAATTTGCATTAATATTATAGTTATTAATCGAATACAAGTCGCCATGAATATGGGACCATAAACTGTCCCGAAAGCGCTTGGCGGTAAATTTTAATAATTTCACAGACAATTAATAGCTTCATTATCTGTGCACAGAGCACATATATATATATTATCATAAATGTACGTCAGAAAAACTCTTTTTGGTAAATTAATTCTAATTTGTAAAATATATTAAAAAGTGAGCGAAAAGAACGTAGCCAATAAAATGCCAGTTTAACTGATTAGAAATAATGTGTTGTTGAAAAAAAAAAAAAAAAAAAGTCTGAATAATTTAATTGCTATCAGATTCTAAGATTATAAACAAAAACATTTTTCAAGAACATATAAATATTAAATAACAGTTTCTAATTAAAAAAATGTCAAAACTACAAAATTTATTTCAATTTAAGAAAAACAAATTCAAGGATTCAATGTGTATATATATAAAGTAGTTTGTGTTAACAGAAGAAGCTTGTTTAATAATCTCACTTAAACTCAGCTTATGGCTCTCAGTACATTGCTGATAAATAGCGAGCACAGACCTACAGCACAACTACTAATCATCATGTTTATGGAATTATTTTTGGCCCATAAGGAAAAACCATCATAAGAATTCTAACAAAAAACAGCTTGATATTTAATTGATTAAAATGGAGTACTTGAAATATAAACAGACGTCGATTTTTTGAAGAAGAACAACACTTATATGAAAAATTTTTGTAATGTGATTCCATTATTAATAGTGTTAACCAATATGCTTTTATAATTAATGAAATGAATATTTCAGAAGAAATTCCCCGCCTAGCATCAAAGAGAATAAATCTGTCGCCGTGAGTTACAATCAATTATAAAGTTGAGTTAACAACAAGCGATTTTGTTATTCAGGTAAAAAAAGAAAAAAATGGTTTTCATTTCACTTATTCACAAGATTTGATTATAAAGCACATTTAAAGATACAAAATATTACTTTTTTAAAAAAGTGATGTATTTTTTCCTCATCTAGTTTATAAACTTGATTTCACCAACTGAGAATACCAACTAGAGAAGATTTTTAATGTTTCTTTTTTGTTTTATACATTATAAGTAAGAAAACTAGGAAATATAAATTACTCACTAACAATTAGCTAAGTTGATCGGCTTGGAAAACAATTTTAAACTTTTTTAAACCCCAAGAAAAAAGTCTACTTTTATAGAATGCGTCTAATTACGGATGAGTTGGCCTTAAAAAAAAAAGTCTTACTTTGAAATCTTTTGCCCATCTGAAAAAAAAATCTCAAATTGAGCAATATCGATGAATAAATTAATACATAAGTTCTTAACACGCATTCGCATCTACACACACAGATATATATATAGGAATTGCTAAAATAATATTTTTAAATAGGCTTTAAAAAATGAATAAATCAGCATAAAAATAATAAACAAACAAAAATAAAAAGCTAAAAACAAGAGTAAACAATAGCCCTTAAATCAGATTGCGCATGCCCTCAAATTTCTTGCCTAATAATAGTTGATCAAAATTTTCAGACTTTCTGGTAGAAGTGAACATTTCGAAAAAATTAAGTAAATGAAAAAGATGTTATAAAAATGTTAAATAAAGATCTCATGACCGAAAAAAAGGAAAAACTGTAAGCAATCCCAATTTTTTTTTTCTATAGAGAAAAATGACAATTGCATGGCTCAACGGAAAAAAATGTTTTTCTTGGTGTCTGGTTTTTAGGATTGTTTTGAGTGTTATTTGAGATGCTGATTCAGAAAATTGCATTGGATAGACCGCAGCTCTAGTTTTTTAGATATGGTTGAATTTATTAAATTTTAGTCCACTCTTGAAAAGATTTCTTGTGCAGAATCGGGATGTCATAGCAAGCTTTCTTATCTAAAAGAGAAATAAATGTATTTAAATTACCCACATTTTTTTTGTATGAATAATAATCTTTGTTTCCCAACTATTCATCTACTTCCTTTCCTATAATACACACATAAAAATGTAGAGCTGAAATATGTGCAAAAAATTTAGATGGTAAATCATGATTTTTATGAATTACATAGATTTAATTTCTAATGGTTTTTCAACTTGTTCTTGTGTTATTTGGTTTGTTATTTTGCATACTAGTTAGTAGATATAGTGAAAGTTTTTACATATTACCAACTATAATTTTACATCCAAAACATTATATTATAAATGATAAGTAATTTTACTATACAATAATTATTATTATGACTGTATAGGAGATATGTATATATTCCAATTTATATCATTTCATTTTTGAGAATCAAACAGTGTAGAAGTTATGGTTACTTCAAGTATGAAGTTGCTTGAATCATCCTAATATATTTTGTTATATTTATGGCAAGTATACATTGAAAGCAAATAGAAAAATCTATTTCTGAGTTTGTAAAGAGTATACATAGGTTATTTTGGTGTCAAACTTGGAGATCAAAATCCTTCATGGGCTCCTCAGATTGAATGCAATGCTTATATAGAACATTTGTGCAGTGAACAAATAGAAAGAGAAGTCACCTGAAATATGGAGTACCACTTGTTTGAAAGGAATTGAAAAACCATTTCTTTGACCGTTATTTTTATATTGTTAATACCATTTTAATACCATAGACCTCAATTAAAATAATCATGACAAGTAGTCTTATTCTGATCTAGACCTGTTCCCCACTTAGTTCCTATATCCTTCCACCTTTCCAGTTTTCAGGGGATGATTCTTGCATGTTTGATAACTCTCAAGGTAGAGAATGCGGGGACAGATTTCACTCTCAGAAGTCATACAAAGAGAATTTCTTGTTGCATGTCAAATGATTGGAAAGTTTGCATCATAAACTAATGGGTTTGATATGAAATAGGTATATTTTCATATAGTACTTTTTTTTTTAATTTTTAATATTTCCTTCATACTCAAAATATATTAATTTCAATACTATATTAAAATATTCTGATTTTTTTATGGGCGAACAGAGTAAAGAGTGGTATGTGGCATATGTTCTGTATATCCAGAAACAGGTCTAACATTTGAGGTCCCAAAATGTGTGTTAGCCAATGTTAACAATGATTTAAAAAATTCATACACTATTTAAGAATCCTTATAAACAAAACAGAATTGATTAGTAATAATCTGATAGGCATATTGACAACTTATAAACTCACTCAGACCAAGAAAAAAAATGAAAATCTATAGATAAACAAAATGAGATGACGACAATAATTTGTGCTTAAAAAATAAAAATTATATTATGAATAATCTAAAAAGTGCAAAGTCATAACATAAATAATAAAGGCAAAAGCATAATAATAGAAAAAAAAATGCAATTTAACTCTGTTTTCAGAATTAAATGATGATTTTTAGAAAAGACAAAATACTCTACTTAGTTAACAATCTTTTATAAAATTTAATGAATATTGATAAATAAGGACCCCAAACAATCAAAGGATGTGAATGGGTATACATTCTTGATAGTTCTATCTAAATGAATTCTGTCTAAATGAATATCTGAAAATACTTAATAAATATAATCTTGTTGATATTATAAAGCATATGTACTCTCCCTAAAAAAGACTTCATTTAAATTGAATTTTATAATAAATCATAGAAAGAATTAGCAGGCAGCCTAGCAAAAGAATTACAGGAAGCAAAGTCTACTATGAAATAAGGGCTAAATTCTCTGGTTTATAGAAATGAACCTTCCTTTGCCTCACTGAAGAATTTTTCTGGAGATAAGTAGATATGCTGAAGTTATCAAAAAGAAAAGGGATTTGACTGATATACCATTCCATATGCTACCAGATTATTAAAAAATCTTACTAAAATTGAAAAAAGAAAAATTAAAAACAAATATTTCATGGATTAATAAAGAATTCAATGCAAATACCAATAATATTAAAGGCAAATGACATTCTCTGTTTTAGATGTAACAGAGTGGAACATATAGCTATAAATTATGATGCTGAGAAATATTCAAAATATAATAAATTTAACAAATTTGATCATTTATACAATTAGAATTAAAAATAAAATCTAGGCAAATGTTACTGCATCTCAAATAAATGAGATTAAATTAACTGAGATTTGATTCAGAGACCTAAGGTATGAAAGAAATTAATAATTGTATAAAATCAAATAACTTACATCAGATTGATCTACATGAAATGCTGAAAATATGACCTTGAGGCTGTTAGCAAGTCATAAAGGAAAAAAAACACATCACTGAATCAACACCAAGATAAAAGAATAGTTTAGCAAAAGCTGCTTAACTAAATATTAACTACATCAACAATCAATAAACAACAAATTTAAAACAGAAAGTAAGGAAAAATCATAAACCAAAAAATATGAACAGAAGGTTAAGAATAATGACACTGTGATAAAATTTTAGGCTATAATACAGCAACAAATAAATGATATAATTATATTGGCAGAGATAAATATATAACATATTTCATATAAAGACAGTATTGTATTACATAAAACAATAATAGATCAGTCTTAAAATATAGTGATGATAAGTATTAATTCTGAAATAAAAAACACATGCGATTGTTTCATTTTGTCTATCAAAAAGTTTTATTTGATTACAGTTTATTTCATAGCAAAAGTAAAGATTGTGAATGTACCCCATAATGTTCAAAACAAATTGTCTCACTGACTAAGAATGATAACATTAGGTGGAAATATAAATAATACATTTAAAGATCTTCAAAAGCATTAAAGCTTAAAATGAAAAATTTATCCATCTTTTTATTAAAGTGAAAGACTGAAACCTTCAATAAATATCCAACTAATATATATACATTTTTTAATAGTAGGGTCATATTATTCATTGATTTTTTTTTTCAGAGCATAAGGTAAATAATGTTAAAATAAATAACATCACAGTGGCAGTTTTTTATAGATCATCTCAATATACAAGAACTACATAATATATATATATATAATATTACTTTTACAACATATTAAATGTTTAAATTTTTAGTTATGATAAACCCATATATAAAAAGTTAAAATCTATCATTTTGTGTAGCATGATATGAAATGAAAAAAGGAACTAAATAATTCAAGCAAGAAAAAAATTCAATAAAAAATTGTAGCAGAATTAAATAAATTGGAGGATTCAGGAAATACAGAAAATGCTCCTACAATTGTCCTACTTTAAGCCAAATCATAAGCCAATTCACAATCTGCAACAGGAATATGATATATTATCTTTTCAAATGAAGCAGAAGAATCAAACAAGAAAAAAAAAAATTTCTAAATTTGAGAATTTCATCAAAACCAATAATCAGTTATATCAAAGATGGGGGTAAGTTTGTTAGAAAGACCTGTAGTTTTAAGGATACTAAAAATAAAATTTGGTGAAGTTAAACAGAGTAAAATAAGAGAATAAAAAAACATAACAAGAGAGTAACAAAATAAAAACATACAATACCATCATTTGTTTATAAACTTGACACTAGTGATGTGGAAATATTTTAATCAGATGTATTATAAAAATTTTGTTTGGCTTTACAAGAATATTGTTTAGTTCGAGAAAAGAAAAGGCTGAACAAATGCTAATCATTGAAAAACTGAGAAAATTTTTAATTGAAGTATATTGATTTTAAAATATTAAGGAAAAATACATTTTCTTTAAAAAAAACTCCATCAGTTGATAAATATGAAACTATTACCTGCATATCATACTTTAAATAGCAAAGACTAGTGAATGCAGTTGTGAAGATCGAAGGAGCAATTAAATACATCAAAGAATTAAAATTGAAGAAATATTATGCAATAAAAATTGATTTTAAGTTTGCTTTTGATCTGGTAAATTGGTCATATTGATTGAAAGCACTAAAACAATTAATCCTTGAGCACATATTTTTTGTTCAAGCAAAGGAAAATTATATAAAAAATAACCAAGTTTTCAATAAAGAATTATATAAGTAATTTGTATTTTTTATACCAGAAAAAAAAATCCATACGGTTTTCTAATAGCAGCACTGCTCTTTACAGTACATATAGATTCATTAATGAAATAAATTGAAAGGCAATTGCCTAGTCTTTGTCTACTTCATTTAGATGTAAAGATAATATTTGGAACTACTTTTATAGAATAATTTGACCAAAATATTTATAATTTTCAGATTATTGAAAAATTCAGAATAAATTCTGAAGAGATGCAAGGACTTGTGTACAAACAACAAAATCTACTGCATGGAAATATAAAAATTTAATACCACAGAAATTCGACTTTATATTTCTTTTTGTAACAATCTTGATTGCAATTTTACAAATTATAAAGCATAGTAAAAAAATATTTAGGGAAATCTTGGGAAAATTTTAAAATGCTACTTATTGTTAAAAAAATCTTTATTTATGTGTATATTTAACTATAGATTTTTTTTATATTAGATATCTTAACTATTAATAAAATATCACAAAGGAATTTGTAGAGATTTCAACCAGAACATAGAATCAAATGGCTTAATTAAGTTTTTTAATTCTATCATTAACAATTAACTGTGATTGATGGTTTCTTTAATTGATATTTGATTTATGCAAAATTTATACCTCAATTTAAAGTACAATCTTTCTAGAACTAAAATATTACACAAGTGGTATATCATATGATGTGGCTATTCTTTGAAAATTTTTGATTTCATCAATATTTTATGAATTAAGCAAAGTTCACCACAACCTTAACATCTCTTGCTTTTATTTGTACTAAAATACATTTAGCATCATAACAGAAACAAAACAATAACAAAAATAAAATATAATAAGCCATGATAACATGATTACATGCAAAAAAAAAAAAAAAAACTTACAATAAATCAAAACTTAAAACTAAGTGCTTACTCTTAATGAAGCATTAATTTCAAAAAGAATATTCCATATTTTCAATTAGTTAAAAAAAAAAAACTATGAACAAAGAATCCTTTATATCGTTCAATTTTTAAAAAAAAACAATCGAGTGAGAAAATATTGGCTGTGACTTATCAACACTTAGTGCAAAAAAAAAATGACAATTAGAAAAATTATAAATGCAAGAAAATTTTATATGAAATAATTCCAGAAGTAGACACGTGACACAGAAATATGGTTTTTAAGTTTTAATGTATTTTAATGATCTCATTTTCAATGAATTGTTTGTTTTTTTTAACATTAATGATATGACTTCACTCAAGCGTGAAAATTTTTATTTAGTTCTCTTATTATAACTCATGAGTAAATCTTATTTAAGTGTCAAGTAAAGTATTATTATAATGATCTATTAATTTATATCAGCTGCCACTTGAAATGGATGCTAATTTTCATGACAACTACAATTATTTGCTACAGGCAACTAAAAAGTGGTTGATATATCTATCAACTTATTGAAAAATTAATATTGGTTTTCAAGATAACTATAGTTAAAATGGTTCTGTTGCTGAAGCATTGTTGTTAGATTGCAAGCCAATTAGAGATATTTTGCTTGATTTATTTAATATATTATTCCAAGATAATGGCTGATTTGAATGTATATAACATTAGTTTTATTCAGAAATAAACTTTAATCTTTTTCAAAAAAAAATATATTGTTGATTTTTTAAATCTCTTTCATAATTTAAATTTGCTGATAATAGACATGAAGCAGGATTTAAAAATTTTAAAGAATAAAAAAATAATAAATGATAATAAATGATCTTTCCTTTTTATCCAAATACTTGTCTCACATGATGATGTGTAAATTTAACAGTTTGATCATATGTAGTAACACAATAAAATATCTAAAAATTGATGTATATAAAAGTATACTTTACTGATTTATTTATTGTAATTTTATAAATAAAAAAAAGTTTAAAAAACAATGGAGTCATGAACTGTGCCACATTTATTCCAACCTCCTTTCACACATGATCATATTTAGCATATATAATAACATGTGATTTATTCATAAACTTTTATTAAAATTAAATACTTATTGTTTGGTGAACTGAAAATGTACAGTACTTTTCAATACACACATATATTGTAGCAGTCGATCTTAGCCCAAGATCGAGCTTCACTGTTCTACCACTTAACTCACATTTCAACCTGTTTTTTTTTTTTGTCGCATGTATATAAACTATACATATATTTCTGAGAAGCGTCTACAAAAATTTTCTTTAATTTTAAATATTAACTTTTATGGATGCGATTCAGATATATACATATATTAACGGAGCTTTTATATATATATAAAAGCACAAACAAATCTTGTAAATAATTTTGTATTTTTTTTTCTTAACTATATGTTATTTATTTTATAGATATTTTTCTTCATATAATTACACAAATATTCAAGATGGAAGATGCAGTCGTTAACTGTCCAAGAGTAATTAAAGGGGTAGGATTCATGATTTTAAAAGGAATTTTTAATTAAAGTTAATGAAAGTAAAATTTAAAACAAAGCCAATTAATTTTAGTTAGTTGTTAACATTTTATCAAATCTATTTCCAATCTGGAAATTGATTTGAATTTATTTTTGGACAGTTATCTAGTGATTGCATCTCCACTAACAATAGATAAAATATTTCTGTAAATTAAAGATTGATTAAGAGTTAAGAAGTTTAATTAAAAACATTCTTTACATAACTGAAAATTTGTATAAATAGGGCCAAAAATCTATTGTGTCAGAGTTTGGTCAATAGTCGCTAATCGACTTCACATCTGTTTAATTTTTGATGGGCCTCAGCTGCCTTCCCCTCCATCTTCAGCCCGACTCTTCACCATGCAGAGGAGCTATCACCACTCAAGAGTGCCTGTGCCGCCAAAGAATGCCACCAAAGATTTGTCAGTACTTCATAGAATCCTGAGGTAACCAGCCCAAAGACACTATAATCGTATTACCTAAACTCTAACTTGTACATCTTTAAAATTAATGTTTTCTGTATATTTTGAATCTCTTTTAACTCTCTAATTGGCGAGTATGTTAAATTAATAGTTATTTTTTTTTATATCGATTCTCTTCTATCAAACTCATTTTATTGTAAACTATTTCATCCAACTCACGCTTATTTTTCTTATAATTTAGTGCGGTTATAATTTATTTTTAATTATATTTTTCACTAAACTTTTATTTGTAAATGCCAACCAAACCCAGTCTTACGAACTTAGAAGGGGGGGGGAATTAATTATTTCTAAATAGCTCGTAAGATTAAGTTTGTATTTTAAAATGAATATATGCTTTTTTTAAAAAATATATTTTCTCGTAAAAATATACAAAATGTATAAATACGTTGCAATCTGGGGTGGATATTGGTATCTGAAAATTTTATTGATTTCTTTATTCATCATTGCCAACAAAAGCTAGTGAACAAATTCTATTTTGTTGTTCACACTTTTAAGTGCATGAATTTTAGTTCCTTTTATATGTTAAACAAAATAGTATTGATTCAAGAAGGGGGAGCAATGCACGCTTCATTAATTATAGTTTTAACTGTTGCTAAATGATTTTATCTTACTTGGGTCATTATTTTAACATATCATTACGTATTTCTTAAACTATTTAAGGCTTTATGTTAATATTTAAACTCAATGATTTCATATTCTTATAAAAGGGTTGTTAGCATAGGCCACTCTTCATAGTATTAAGCTTTATCTAGAGACATGTGTTGGAATGCCAGAGTCACCGCCTCTTCATTTCAGGTCATAAACAGGGCGATGAATGTCCCTAGACCATATCTTTAATATCTGTTCACATAATGAAAGCAATGCATGGGATAATTCCGGCAAAGTTTGGCCCATTCCGAAGACCCTTTGTCAGCCGATTCCATAAAATGTGGGGGTGGCAAGTCGGCTAGACTGTTTTCTTCCGTAATATGATAAAGCATCTCAAAATATTGGATCCACAAATATTTGGCTATTATGCTAGCACCGCAATTTCTTATTGTTTTTTCTTTTAGCCTGTTTGACAAAATAAATCATAATGATGTGTAATAATGAAACGCTTTTCTCTTTGTAATGTTTTTAGTTGGAGTTTAGATCCAACCTCTCATGAAGCTGCCTTCCTCTTTATTGAAAAAATCAATTCCCGTATTGATAGAGTTTCGCAATATTTTCTAGTTAAATGTCAAAAATGTTTAATAAATAAATGTTTTAAGTATATTTTGATCACAATGTAGCCTCATTTTAGTGTTGTAAATAAATTCTATAAATGAAAATAAAGTTATGTATCCAATGCCAAGAGATCCCATTAGTCATCCAAACAGTGAAACTCTGTTATTAGCATATCTTTATATGTGTTTTAATGTATAAACATCCACCAATCACCCAGATAAATTTGTTTTTGTAACATTGAAATAAAATCCTATTTTTAAATATATGTTCAGTATTGTAACCACCGCACTAAATTGATATCTATTAAAATAAAATAATTGTATCAAGTTTGTCAAAGATTTGTAATCAAAATAATCATTTAAACTGCATGAAGTTGATTATACATATATAAAATCTTGAATTTTTGTCAAAATATTTATAATTTTAAAACTTAATCCAGTTGTTCGAATCTCTTTAATAACATTTATATTTATGTATGTTTTTAACTTATATCTTGGGTTCACTCAATCTCTCATCATCATGATCAGCTGAGTTTCCCTGCAAAATGTTGTAGCACTGGTCTGGGATAGAATGAATTTATGTGGTATCATCATAAGGGTTGTCCTTAGTGTTATAGATTTGGGGAATGGGCAAACAGGTTAGAATTCATGATTGCTCCTGACCTGTGCATCTCAGGCATGATTGCATTCGGGGTACTTGTGCTTAGATTCTAAATCTTGTTGAATGGACATACATTTTCGACTGGTACAATATTTTTTTTCCCTGGGATTTGCACCCGTGGGGCCAGATATTCGATATTCACACACCCTGCAATACTCTGTATAGTGTTCAGCATATGTTTTTTCTCTTTTGAATAACACTGGATAATGTATGTGTAAGATTTTTTTTCCGAGTTGTACACCCAATTGTTGTAATTTTTTCTCTTAAGTTTGTACATCCAATAATATCGTATTTAATATCATATGTATATAAAAATGTAGTATATATGTGTGTAAAAGGATGCAATTATCAACACATTTTGAAAAGACTGTTCTTACAAAAAATATATTTCTTGTAGATAAGAATTGAGTGATCCAGCTTTGACTTGTACATTCTGTGTCACCATATTGACTGGTGCCCTGATATAAATTTGCCAACCGGTGTTCTTTTAAAACACAGAATTTAATGAAGGTGAATTTGAACCTGGATTGCGTGGGTAGTAGTAGAGAATCGATGTTAATTATGAACAAATCTTGTATAGCAATGACCAAATATGATAAAAGATAATAATAACTATATAATAATAATAAAACTTTGAGTCTATTCTAGGTGCGGAAGAACAGCCAAGACAAAATGGAAAATGAAAAATCCAAGTAATATGATAATTTTTTTTTTGTTTTCCATATTTATTTGTGAATAGTTAGTTTATAATTGTATGTTAATTAGTGAACCAGATGTTTTTTTCTACATATATAATGTAGGTGGCAGATCATGATAGCAGGCAGATAAAATAAATTATGGGGCAGCAACTGAAAGAGTAGGGCAGGAGATAGTTGAAGACAGGGAAAATAAGTTCAGAAACCTTTAGTGCAAAAGAGAAAAGGCACTATAAAAAAGTTTTTTTTTGTAGATAGCATATTAGATAATTAAGTACTGTTCTGAAAGAAAATTGTTTGTTCTTCAGCTGCGAATGGATTCGAAGTAAAGACATTTTTTAAACTCATTTTTTCTTTATCATTTTAAGTGGGAAAGTGTGTAGCAGTTGATCTTAGCCCAATATTGAGATTCACTGTTCTGCTCCTTAACCTACATTTCATCCTGTTTTTTTCATCACACGTATATAAACTATACGTATATTTCTGAGAAGCATCTATAAAAATTTATAAATATAAATCTCAAATAAAAATTTTCTTTAATTTTAAATATTAACTTTTATGGATGCAACTCTGATATATACATATATTAATGAAGCTTTTATATATATAAGTACAAACAAATCTTGTAAATAATTTTATATTTTCTTTCTTAACTATATGTTATTTATTTTATAGATATTTTTCTTCATATAATTACACAAATATTCAAGATGGAAGATGCAGTCGTTAACTGTCCAAGAGTAATTAAAGGGGTGGGATTCATGACTTTAAGAGAAAATTTTTAATTAAAGTTAATGAAAGTAAAATTTAAAACAAAGCTAATTGATTTTAGTTAACTATTAACATTTTATCAAATCTATTTCTAATCAGGAAATTGATTTGAATTTATTTTTGGAGTTATCTAGTGATTGCATCTCCACTAACAATAGATAAAATATTTCTGTAAATTAAAGATTGATTAATAGTTAAGAAGTTTAATTAAAAACATTCTTTGCAAAACTGAAAATTTGTATAAATAGGGCCAAAAATCTATTGAGTCAGAGTTTGGTCAATAGTCGCTAACCGACGTAATATCTGTTTAATTTTTGAGGAACCTCAGCTACCTTCCCCTCCATCTTCAGCCCAACTCTTCACCATGCAGAATGTAGATACCACCACTTAAGAGTCCCTGTGCCATTAAAGAATGCCACCTGCCACAGAAGATTAATCAGTACTTCATACAATCCTGAGGTAACCAGCCCAAAGACACTATAATCGTATTACCTAAACTCTAACTTGTACATTTTTAAAATTAATGTTTTCTGTATATTTTGAATCTCTTTTAACTTGCTAATCAGCGAGTATGTTAAACTAATAGTTATTTTCTTTATATTGATTCTCTTGTATCAAACTAATTTTATTGTAAACTATTTCATCCAATTCACGCTTATTTTTCTTATAATTTAATGTGGTTATAATTTATTTTTAATGATATTTTTCACTAAACTTTTATTTGTAAATGCCAATCAAACCCAGTCTAACGAACTTAGAAGAGGGGGAATTAATTATTTCATGTCTTTATTTCTAAATAGCTCATAAGATTAAGTTTGTATTTTAAAATGAATATATGCCTTTTTAAAAAAATATTTTTTCTCGTAAAATTATACAAAATGTTTAAATACATTGCAATCTGGAGTGGATATTGGTGTCCATTAATTTTATTGATTTCTTTATTCATCATCATCACCAAAAAGGCTGGTGAACAAATTCTATTTTGTTGTTCGCACTTTTAAGTGCATGAATTTTAGTTTTTTTTTATGTTAAACAAAATAGTATTGATTCAAGAAGGGGGAACAATGCACACTTCATTAATTATAGTTTTAACTGTTGCTAAATGATTTTATCTTACTTGGGTTATTATATTAACATATCATTACGTATTTTTAAACCATTTAAGGCTTTATGTTAATAATTAAACTCAATGATTTCATATTCTTATAAAAGCATTGTTAGCATAGGCCACTATTCATATTATTAAGCTTTATCTAGAGACATGCATCGGAAAGCCCGAGTCATCTCCTCTTCATTTCAAGTCATAAACAGGATAATGAATGTCCTTAGACCATATCTTTAATATATACTCACGTAATAAGAGCAATGCATGGGATAATTCTGGCAAAGTTCAGCCCATTGTATCTCCGAAGACCCTTTTCACAAAATATGAAGGTGGCAAGTCAGCTAGACTGTTTTCTTCCGTAATATGATAAAGCACCTCAAAATATTGGGTCCACAAATATTCGGCTGTTATGCTAGCACCGCAATTTCTTATAATTCATTTTTTCTTTTAACCTGTTTGACAAAATAAATCATAATGTGTAATAATGAAATGTTTTTCTCTTTGTAATATTTTTAGTTGGGAGTTTAGATCCAACCTCTCATGAAGCTGCCCTCCCCTTTATTAAAATAATCAATTCCTATATTGATAGAGTTTCACAATATTTTCTAGTTAAATGTCGAAAATATTTAATAAATAAATGTTTTAAGTATATTTTGATCACAATGTAGCCTCATTTTAGTGTTGTAAATAAATTCTATAAATGAAAATAAAGTTATGTATCCAATGTCAAAGGCATCCCATTAAAGTCATCCAAACAGCAAAACTGTATTATTATCATATCTTTATATGTGTTTTAATGTATAAACGTCCACCAATCACCCAGATAAATTTGTTTTTGTAACATTGAAATAAAATCCTATTTTTAAATATACGTTCAGTATTGTAACCACCACACTAAATTAATATCTATTAAAATAAAATAATTGTATCAAGTTTGTCAAAGATTTGTAACCAAAATAATCATTTAAACTGTGTGAAGTTGTTTATACACATATAAAATCTTGAATTTTTGTCAAAATAAATATTTATAATTTTAAAACTTAATCCAGTTGTTTGAATCTCTTTAATAACGTTTATATTTATGTATGTTTTTAAATTATATCTTGGGTTCACTCAATCTCTCATCATCATCATAAGCTAAGTTCTCATGCAAAATGTTGTAGCACCAGGCCGGGATAGAATGAATTTACGTGGTATCACCGTAAGTGTTGTCCTTAGTGTTATAGATTTGGGCAATGGGCAAACAGGTTAGAATTCATGATTGCTCCTGACCTGAGTATCTCAGGCATGATTGGATTCAGGGTACTTTTGCTTAGATTCTAAATCTTGTTGAATGGACATACATTTTTGACCGGTACAATATATATAAGCAGATGTTTTTTATATACTTATATGCACATAAAAGTAAGATTATAGTACAAACAAAATTTTAAATAATAATAAAATTATTAATAATAATTGAGAGGACTCATTACTGAAACAATAATAAGGAAATAAACCAACTATACATATTGATAATTTTAACTAAAGAAAATAGTGAAATGTTTGACTTTCATCACTATTAGATATGGTCAGCATGATATTTTTTTTAATAATTTTTTTTTCTTATAAAAATATAATAATGGTTTTATTATCAAGAAATAGAATCTCTTTAATTATTTTGATGTTTTTAAATCAATATCAACTTTTAATATGCTCTAATATTTTTAAAAACTTTTAACATTAAGTTTAGAAAACATTTTATTATGAGATATATTATGCATCAAATTCAGAATAAAATATATATGCTTTTAACATAAACAAAAAAAAATATTATTAATAAATATGGTTGCATATAGTGCTTTGAGACTTATTGTAAAGTATATTTACAAATTTATTTATCTTTTTAAACATAATTGCATATAGTATTTAAAGATGAAAATTGTTGTTTGTGCATCATAAAATGTATTAAATTTATAAAACATACCATGACATCATATGTCTTTCACAGACATATTTCTGCTTTTAGTAGCATACTTTTTCACCTTCTTTTTATCACATACTATAAGCAGGTGACAACACTTATCCTGTGCTTTTCTATCCAAAATCCCCAGACTACTTTTCAAACTTATGGCTTTTCTTTGAGTTTTGGATCTTGGAACAGTTGAATGAAAAAATGCATTAATTCCTAAATTCCAATTGCACTTTTTCAAGATCCAAACTTCATCACTGATGAAAACCATAAGCTTGAAACTAGCCTGGGGATTTTCAATAGGAAAATCACAGGATAGGGATTTATTAAGCACTGTCAATTGGCAATTATCACTGCTTTTTAAAACTTGCAATAAGTGACAAAAATGATGCTAAAATAGCAATATGTTACTGGAGACACATGATAGGTCATGTGGTGATTTATTGATTAATATCAAATCCTGGTTATGGAATAAAGATGACTTTGGTTATAAAAACTAAGGACATCATAATATATAGAAACTGAACTGACTTCAGGTCTATATGACTATACAAGCTACTTGACTGAAATTGAAAACATTTGTTTTTCCAGTTTGAGCTGCTAGCTTAATAGTATAACACAGAGGTAAATGATTGGAGCTGAGAGTAAAGCATATTAGATGCTATGATTCAGATGCACTGTTCCAAGTTCCAACGTTCTTCACTGATGAAGGCCATAAGCTTGAAAACACTCTGGAGATTTTGAATAGGAAAGCAAAGGATGGGAATTTATTAACCACTGTCATCTGATAACTATAACTGCATTTTAAAGATTACAGTAAGTAGCAGAAAGATATTAAATTTATAAATTTTGATTTTTGTTTGTTTGTTTATTTACATTATTCATTGAATAGAGTATAACTGAAGTTATATACTTTGATAAAGTATAGTTCATGTCTTCACTGCATACTCATCATCATCAACAACCATTATCAATCCACTGCAGGATGAAGGTCTCTCCAAGTTCAATCCATCTTTTCCTATCTTGAGCTTCTCTTCTCCACATCACCCCTGCACACTTTATTTCATCTATCCATCTCACATGGTCTTTTACAATCTCTTGGAATCCAGTTTAAAATTTCAATTGTCCATCTATTATCATCTCTTCTAGCAATATGTCCAGCCCAACTCCACTTCAGTCTTTTAATTTTTTCAATGAGGTGAGTAACACATGTTTGTTCTCTTACCCATACATTGCGTTTTCGATCTCTTCTTGTTACTCCCAACATGCATATCTCCGTACTTCTTTGAGTGGTCTGAAGTCTCTGTATTGCTCTTCTATTAAGGGTTCAAGTCTCAGATCATAAGTAAGAACTGGCAAAACATTTATTAAAAACCTTCCTTTTCAAACACATAGGCATATTTCCTTTTAGTATCAAGTTATTTCTACCAAAAGCACTCCAACCAAGTTTAATTCTATGATTAATTTCATCCATTATGTTTCCATCTGTACTAATAATCCGATTAAGGTATTTATAACTGTTAACTTTTTCTAACTCATCATAATCAATCTTTATTTTCATATTTTGAAAAAAATCTATTAATCATTACTTTAGTCTTTTTAACATTTATCTTTAGTCCTACTTTCATCTGATAACTCCTGCAACATTTCCTGTAGCTCTAAAGCATTATTTGCAAAAACAACTACATCATCTGCAAAATCTAAATGACTTAAATAATCTCCATTTACTTTCACTTCTTTAGCTTCCTATTTTAATCCACAAAATACTTCTTGCAACACTGCTATAAAAAGTTTTGGAGATATGGAGTCAGCCTGTCTTACACCCTTTTCAATGTTAATTTTCCTACTATCATTATGTAATCTAAGTGTTGCTGTTGCATTTTTATAAATATTCTTTAAAATATGGCAATATCCTGGATCTACACCTTGACGATCCAATGCTTTAATCACTGAAGAAATGTTGATAGAATCAAATGCCTTTTCATAATCTACAAATCCTAAGCCTAATGGCAGCTCATATTCATTTGTTCTTTCTATAACTTCTCTCAATACCTGGATATGATCTACTGTACTAAAACCACTTTTAAATCCAGCTTGTTCTTTTTGTTGATGGAAATCCAGTGTTTTCTGTAGATGAGTTGTAATTATCTTAGTAAAAATTTTGTATAAAACTGATAAAAGGTTGATAGGTCTATAATTTCTAATATCTTCTTTATCACCTTTTTTAAATATTAATATTAATACTGCATTCTTCCAATCATCTGGTACATCTTTATCATTTAGACATTTGGTATATAACTTTGCTAAAAAAAATTATAATTCATCACCTGCTTCTTTTAATATATCAATTATAATTCCATCATTACCTGGAGCTTTCCCTTTCTTCATAAATTTAATTGCATGTCTCACTTCCTCATTCAAAATTCTGGGCAATTCGGAAGATATAATAGGTATAGAAAGCACTTGTTGTTTGCTACTATATAATTCTTGATAGAAGTGTTCTACACATTTCATGATAACATCTCTCTTTTTAGTAATAATACCATCTTTTTGCTTATTGCAGATATAAATTTCCTACCAATACCAAAATGTTGTTTTACACTCTTTAGACTTTTATTCTCTTCTACATAATTGTTTTAACTTTTTTCTTTTTGTTTGTTTATGTATAATTGTAAGATTGTTTTTATAGACAGGGTTTACTTTTGAGTCTCATTATCTTATTATATTAAATTATTTTATAAAGAATTTTGAAGAATATTTAAAAAAAATTATTGATAACTAAATTGGTTAAAGTTTTAATTGTTAATAGAAGATATAAACTTCCTAAATGAAGAAGTCATCACACAATGTTCTTCTCTACATTCTATGGTACAGCTAATGATATATGATATTTTTAAAATTGTTTATATAAGGCAATTTTTTGGGATCAAATTGTTAAATTTACCTTTTCTATATAATCTTTAACTGTCTCAATAAAATTAGTCTTTTGTGAGGAATTTTAAATTAAAAGCTTCAATAATTTTTTACAAAAACTAGTAGACACAAAAAATATTTATCTTTAAATTATGAAATATCATGAGCATATTTATAACTATATAACTAATGTTAAACTATATTAAGAAGACTTTAGGAATGGAGTTACAAGTTGAATTAACAATATATAATATATTTACATCAGTTAATCTTTTCTAACTTAATTTATTTTATATATATTATAAATTTCTTCTTTTTCAGAAACTGGTTAAAATATATATATATATTCTTCATACTTTTTTTTTTTTTTTTAGAATTCTGAAATAAATAGTTGTCTATTATGGTGATGGATATTACACTCAAATATTGTTTCAATTTCTGGCCATTTAATTTGAACTGTTAATAAAAGTCTTTAATAATACTATTAAAGTCTTTAAACTCTTCTATCAAAATGAGTTCCAGGCTTGTTTTTCTTTCAGTATTTGAAAAGTAATTCTAACTATTAACAAACTAAAGGGGGTTAATTATTTAGTACAATCATTGCTATCTTGTGTACCAATTATTATTTTGTTAATTAATAAATAAAATATTTTGTTTTGTTTGTGGTATTTCTTTTATTTATTTCTCTGATTGTGTAATTGGCTTATCACATATACTCATATTGCTGTGCATGATGTACAATTCAAATTTAATGAAAATTAAAATAAAATTTTTAAAAACATAAAATAAAAACAAACATGCCTTAATAAAAGTCCACAGAATGTTGATTTAAGGCAGAACAATAATAGTAGTTCTGCTTTCTTGCTTGATTGAGTTCCCTTTTTTCTTGATACTACATTTTAAACCTGTTTTTTTTTTTTTTTTGCCTTATAGAGTCATAAATAATCTTCTGCTAATAAACAACCATTTTAATTTCTCATTTAAAAATTTTGCTATGGCCATAATCAGCTAATTTTCAGAAAGGCCCTAAAACATGTACATCCTATACAAACCAATGACATAGATTTGAAATACAGGCATTTTTCATATACCTGGAACTTAATTGTAAATATAGGGAATTTGAACACAGATTTTCAAGCACCCTTCAACTATCCACACTACACATGATCACACACATTATTTATTATTTCTACATCTGTGTAGTCATGTGTATCAATAGTATGAGATAATGTGGATAGTTGAAGAGTGCTTGAAAGTCTGTGTTCAAATCCCCTATATTTACAAACCAATGACATTACTATTTTCATTAACAAACTATTTTGCAGCTTTTGTGGAAATATTCTTTTCCTGATGCTTCTAATCACATTTTCTGCCTCTTAATTTTCACTACAATCATCTAAAAGTTAAAAAAAAAAAAAAAGAACTATGCTAATTTAAAAAACTTTTTACTTTTGAATTCTTACTTGGATTTTTTTTTTTCCACAGCAGTAATTAATATTTAAATTCAGCTTTTTTAGAAAAGTCTTAAAACATTTCAACAATAATCATGCAACTGTTTTGTTCATTGACAATTTTACAACTTTTTCATTTGAAATTTTTTTTCACATTAATTTTTTAATTCATATTTGCAAGTTATGGTCAAATTTATTTTACAAGTGCAGAGAAAGAAATAAAAAATAATAAGTGCTTAAGGTACAAATAAGCAGATGAATTAATAAAATTACAATTTAAACCCTATATTAAAAAAATGTTTACCATTTTAATGTGTGTAGTATATATTTGCTGTATAAATTTTAGTTTAATGAGTAAAAGTGTACTTTGCACTATATTTTCACTTTATAAATCTTTGTTGTATCATTCTTCATCTTATAATAAATAAAAGTATCTTATTGTTAATATCTTACATATATTGGAACCATCAGGAAGGTGTTGCAATATTATGTAAAATGCCCACCCATCTATAACTGTTACTATTTATTTAGAGAAAATGCTACAATATTGATCGATGCTGATTGATGATTTAGAACAGGCAATCAATCACACATATCTGCAGCATTATAGTTTTCTCAGACTCAAACATGAACACAAATTCTCAGAAAGTATTGTAACGGGCACATATGTACGTTACATTTTTTTATTATTAAACGTGAAAAGAATAAAAGTTCGCAAATAAAAACTTCTTTTTTAAGAATTAAAAATTGAAAATTAAAAAATCATCTTAAACTCATATATATATATATAAAATCGCACAGATAAAAAAAAAAAAATTATTAAAATAAAACTTTATTAAAAATAGAAAAACTAAATCTTTCAACAAAAAGATTTAGAGATAAAAATATCTTTAAGTTTGGAAAACACATTAATTAATCAGAAATGAAAATGATTATTTTAATTAGTCAAAGTGAACTAGCCTTTGGGCATTTAAATGTATAAGCATCGGTCAGATAGGAAAACAATAGAAACTAATAGCCAATGAATGAAAAACAATGGAATTGGACCTCAGTGAAAGGACCATATCATCATCAATGATGTAATGTCCACTGGATCCTTAAAATTAATATAAAAGGAAAAGTTTGGAAAATAAAAGAATTAATTAGTTATTACAAGAGTACAGATATGTGTTAGTGCGGAGTCGAAGGAGAAGGGATTGAAAAGACACACTCTTCAATCCCTTCAGTTCTGCTAAAAAAGAAAGAGAAATGAGATTGTTTTCTATGTTAAGGACCAGCTCAAGTAAAGACCTCCGGATAAATAAAAACAATGGCTAACTGGATACCAATATCTTCAGTACGGCGTGGGAATTCCCATTCAAAATTACCAACAATGGCAAGGATAAAGCTGGACATTTTAAAAATCATAAGAACTTTATATTCACTTGAAAACAATAAGAACTCTAAATTCTAAACCTTTTAGTAAATAATACAAATAGAATCCTATCTGACCAACATAAATTAATGTTAATAATGTTATTTGATGTATTTTTTTTATTTAAAATCATTTCCATTTTTTTTTTTTTGTTCTTTTAAGTTTTTAATATGATTTTTGTTTTTCGTTAGACTAAATTACATAAATGTTAAACTTAAGTCGGGTGTGAATGGCTATATAGATTTGTAAAGTTATATTAGGGGAGGGTAAATCTTAGGTTATTTGTTTCATAGTTGAATTAGGTCAATGGATTGGATATATTGATGTAGTTAGTAGATGTAGTATGAGATCCGCTACGGGCAGGATTGCATATATATGCCACACACCTTCTGTTTGCCTATGGATGCGTTTGTAAGTCGGCAAAAAACCGCAATCCATTCCTATGGAGTTTTTTGTTTATTGTTCTACTCGCCAATAGATGTAGCATTCCTGTTGGTGGAGAGACGATGTCTTCTCTAACTCAACTTACTGTTCAGATGTACATTCCTGACAGTATAGTATTTTGTGTTGTCGTATTTTCATGCTACATTGAATACATAAATGTATCAGATGAATTAATGCCAGTTTGACTGTGAACTTTTTGCCTAAGGTTAAATCAGGGAAGAATATTTTCTTTTCAAATGCAGATCTATATAGTTTATTCATACTCGACACCCTAAATAAAAATGCATTAAATTTAAGTTGGGTATAGACGTTTTCATGGGTTTGTTACCGGTTGATTATGTTTTTGGTTTTCATATTTGATCAAAATATATAGACATTCGGTAAATACTGATACCTTACAGTGAGTATCTAAGATGTATTTATGTCTGATGTCTTTTAAGTTATTGGTGTCAATGCGGTGTCTTATGATGAACACCATTGGGTTTCTTGTATTCCCTATGCAATCGATAGTATCAAAGATTTTGTATTTTGATCGTTTATGTTTATTTTGAAATGTTTTTTGACCATGTAATCTATGTAACCTATCTATACTCAACATTAAAAACACATTTTATAAACCTATCTGTGCGAACTTATAAAAAATTAAACTGTAAACTTATAATATTATAAAAATTAAAATGTAAATTTAAATTCTAAAATCAAGTTAAAATCCAAAGTAAAAGTTATTCTAAAATAATGCTAAATTTTATATATGTGCGTAAATAAATGTTTGTGTGTTAATTACTGGCAGTGGCTTATTTTATTCTTTTTTATAAATTCTTAGATAAGAATTTATTATGAAATTTAAATCTCTGCTACTCCCTGAGCTAGTGACAATGGGCTAACGACCGGATATCAAAATATATAAAGGAAAAAAAAATATTTTTTTTGACTTACGTATCTGCCTACTTTATACATTTTTCTAGGTTCAAATGCCTAGATGGCGCCCTGTAGTGCAGATCACATTAAGCTCCTTTCTCCGGATCGTTACAGTATATTTGTCATGACATGCTCAAGATGTGATTTAACAACTAAAAATAATAGCAAATATTGAACTCTTTTTACCTATCAAATGGTAATTGAAAAAGCATTGATTCTATTACTGACAAAAAAAGTCTCTGATGCAAGTAATTTCTACATTAAACAAAATTTATTGAACTAAAAATAATAATAATATTTATTATTATGAAACAAAGATTTATTCTCCAAAACTATTCACTAATTAACATTTGATAAACAAATAAAAAAATTTGCATATACATTGTCTAAATGTGTGTGTGTAATTAAGGCCTTTGAAAAAAAAATCATATGATCAAATGAATGTTTCTTCTAATGCATAACTATTTATATTTTAAAATATATTTTTTTCTAGTAATTGACAAAACATGGAGTCGATGTTGTGTGATTTATATCAACTATATACATCTATAAACTTGAGGTTTTGGTGAGGCTTTCCAAAACATATAATTTTTTTTTTATCTTGATGAATTTGTTTTACACCAACTTTTCAAAACATATAATTTTTTTTTTATCTTGATGAATTTGTTTTACACCAAGTGTTATTCTTGATACAAATATATATAGTCTTTGTATTAGGTATATAGAAAGTCCTATCACCTAGAGGACCACTCTTATCTTTATAGAGTCTCTATCTTGTGTTTGAGTTTGAGAGGTTCCATGGTACTTAACATGATAGCACTGAGTTATTATAAAATAAGTAAGGCACATATGTTAAAAAGGTAAAATCCTTTCTCGTTAATTTCATACAATCTATGTGCTTAATAAATAAATCTGAACATTACATAATTTTTATTAATTCGTAATATTAGTACATAGTAAATTGAAAGATTTTGCAAATGTTACTGTAAGAGTAATGGATTTAAAATTGAACAGAGTAACATCTTCACTCTCTCAAACCAAGAAGCTTCAGATTGGTCTATATAAATCAGAATTTATGTTGAGGATAAGATAGCCACTTTTATCTTTATAAAGTCTCTAACTTGTGTTTGGGCTCGAGAGTTTCCTCTGTACTCAACATGACAGCATTGAATTATTATAAAATCAATAAAGTGCATATGTTAAAAAGATGAAACCCTTTCTCTTTAATTCCGTTATTTATTACTTTACTAGATCAAATTTTACAGTAAATATTTAACTTTTTCATAAAATATTTAAAATCTAGATACACTGATTTCATTTAAACATGAATCTTTAAATTGATGATTTATTATAAAATAAAAAAGCAGAGTTTGATTTTTATATCAATCATTCTAAATATATAATCTTATGAATGACTGGTGCTTGTTGCTTCTCTTATGTATGTAACCTGACTTTATGCTATAAATATATGATTTTTAAATCTATAATGCCTTTTATAGGGGATAAATTGAATATGCTTTCACTAACTAATTTGACTTGCTATTAAATCAATATTTAATTTCACTATGATTAAGTAAATAGTTCTGTCAAAATTAAACATAAATGGATTGTATGTTTATATGCATATTTAATTATACATATAGGTTAATTAAATTAAAATATGATTTAAAGGCAATAGGACTTTAAAAACTATTATATAAGTATGCATCTTGTTTTGATCCAGTTAAAATATTTCATAACAATAAATTTTATATTAGCAATCAGTATATAAACAAATGTAAACATCATTAAAAAAACTTGAGTACAGACATAAAGAAAATACCTTAAATAGATTGATGAAATCAAGATATGTGTTTGTGCTAACAAATTAATTACAATATACTATTATGAATAAATAATGTCTTATTCATTTCACAGTCAGCCGTTTTATTTTCCACGTGACAGTAATCTGGTTTTCTGTTGTTGTAGGGATAGCTAATAAATATAGCATTAAAAAAAATATATAAAATAGAATAAATAGCTTAAAACAAAGTATTAAATGTAATAGTAATAGATAATATTCAAATTTTGGAATAAATTATTAAATGTCATATTTTAAAATAAGAAATAATGTAATAGGTTTATTAATGTGTTTAAATTTAAGAGAAATTAATCAATTATATAAGCTATGTTAGAACTGTGTCTCTTATTAAAGATTAAAAGAATGTATGGATTATTTTGAAAAGCAACTCAGTTATGAAATAAATTTTAAATAATTCGATTAAAATAAGTTAGAACAAGGGAAAAATTCAAACAATTTAATAATTACAGTATTTTGAAAATTCAATCTGTAAATAATAATGGTGTTTTGAAAATTCTTGTAATTAAAATAAAATGAGATTATCAAAGCTATGAAAACAAAATCACACTTGTTTAAAACAAATGGTCAAAAAAATAAAGTCAATTTTTCTTTAAATTAATTAGTCTGTCTTCTTACCAGCACTGCCACATAAGTAAGAGGCACTTGTGTGCAAGATATATGTTAGTGCCTCTTTTTATGATATAAAATTTGTAAATCAAAAGACTATTTTTTCCTAGCATTTTTGCAAGAAATTTTTTTAAATATTGCTTTAGTCATTTAATGTTTTTTTTTTTTTCATTTATTTCTATAAAATAAACCCAGAGATTTAAACACATACTAAATAAAACAATTTAATGATTAAAAAATAATTTTTGAAACAACAATTAAAATACCTTCAACCAAAAATATTTATGTAGTAAATTTGAACTTTTTTAATTCAAAAGTTTTCATATTATTTTTTGGACAATCCTGAAAAATTGCTACTAGAGGTAGAAAATATCAGCAAATAAGATAATTTTTTAAATATCTAAGTGTTTTTGTAATATTTAAAAGAGCCACCATCATGACACATGCCCCCTTCCCTTCTTGGGCAGGCTCTGCTATTATATAAGTAATTCTACTTCTAGTTTACTTATTTAAAAATATTATCTACATCCATAATGATTCTCTGGAATGCTTTGTTTCCAAACTTTATCCCTCGTCATGAGAACAAAAAAGATTCCATCTTGTCTCCATTATCCTTTCTGAAATACAATAGTTGTAAAAGCTGACATTATCGATATGTAAATCAACTTTAAACTGACATACCAATAAATTAGTCAAAAATAATTTGCTTGCTGAAAACCCATTCAAAATCTCTCACGCATAAGCTTATTCACATTTTCTATTAAGAAAGTTATATTTCTTCAATAATAAAATATTTATACTATTATTTAATTTTTTATGTGCATTATTGCAGTATTAATACCCATAAGTTATGATATATATATAGTCCGATATTTTTAATTTTCATACTATTGTTTATTGATGTAACTTTTATATTTTATTAAAATTCAAACTAGGTCAATTTTTTTTAAAAAAAAAAAATCTTATTCTATCAGCACCAACTTATTAAAAATAATTGTTTTAAAAATCCATTAGTTACTTTTAATTCAGAATCTCGTATACATAAGTCATTTGTTTTCTATTAATAAAAATAGAAAATGTACACTACTTTATTATTTAATTTTTTAAGGCTTATTAATAACCAAGTTATATTATATATACATTATATCTTATTATATCGTTTGACAATTAGGAATGCAGCCAGAATTTATTTAAGGGAAGATATTTTAAATTTTTATACTTAGATTATTTTTTCAATAAATTTTTATACTTAGATTGTTTATTCGATAAATTTTTTGAAGTCATTAAAATACCTTGCACTTTATTTTGTTTATTCATAGGTTATGTTGGATAACTATAAAAAAAATCAAACACTTGATTTGTTCTATTAGATACATTTTTTAGATTTTGTCAATAGTGCAATCTGCATTAAGAATTAAATATTCTGATGTACAACAATATCTTTTTAAAAAAATTGTTTTTTACTCCTGTATTCCTTAGATTTGGACCATAGTGTGGATTATAGATCAATTATGGGTTTTTATCTAGAGAACACCATCAAGTCCAGATCCAAGGAAAAACTGTTTAGTAAAATGTGTGAAAAGATAATAAGGCATTAAAAATATATTATTGTAAAAAAAGAAAGATAACATTGTTATTAAAAATATCTTACACAAAACAGGCGTGGAATCAATCCTAGGATCCCACATTCCCATGACAGCCACTCTACCACTACTCTAAACTGACTAATACACGAGTCTCATAAAATATCATTGATCAACAGCAATTTCATCACATACAAAATTACTGTAATTATGAAGCACTATAAATTATTAATATGTTACTTTTTATATAAATTACGATATTTAAATAAGTGATTGGGAAATCTAAACATTTTCATTTACATATAAATGTTTTAATTATAGTAACAAAAGGATGTTGACCTGCTTGGTTTTGTGCTATGATATATATGAAATATATTTAGAAACTCAAGCAATTGCCATATTAAGTCTATGTAAAAAAGTATTTTTCATACATTTAAATAAAAATAAAATTATAATCAGAAAGTATTTCTAACAATAAAGTGATTAAGAAATCCGAACATTTACATATGTTTTATTAATTATTGTGACAAAATAGCATCAGCCTGTTCAGTTTAATACAATGATAAGATTATTTGAGTCTCAAAATTCAAGGCTCAAGCAATTGTCACAATGAGTAAATAAAGAAGTATTTTTCTCTTCTATTTCTAACAATAAAGTGATTCAAAAATGCAAGCATTTTCATTTACATATAAATTTTATTAATTATCTTGGGGTCTTAGTGCCACATAATAAAGTACCTTTGTGTCCTACACAACCTTCATATCCACATGTGGTTAGCCCTGATTCTTATATTATTCAAGCTGTTTTAAACCATCATTAGGATGACTGAATATAAAAGAGGAAAAAACTGCTGACTGGTCCAAATCTAACCTGGACTTCTAGTAAATGTGATCAAGATATTTAGATGGAATCTCTACTCAAATGGAAAAAAAAAATTCTTAATGATCAATCAAATTTCAAAGACAGGAGACTGATAAAGGACATTATAGTAACCTGTAAAGAAAGGAATGTGGTTATAAGTAGTAAATCGATTAATACAAGCCATTGTGGGAGAAATATTAGCCTGTAAAAAAATCCTCATAACAAACTGTAGAGAATTCTAACTTCAAAACTTTTGCTGCATAAGTTTAAAAAAACTTATTTAGATTATATCCTAATGTATTGATCCTTTTAGAGTTTTATTTGACCTCTTAGCATACATATATTTGATTCTAACAAATTATATTTTCTTATGTATAGAATGATTATATAACATATTATTTAATTGACTGATTAAAAGAAGATACAAATGTTTGAAAAAAAGAGTTAGCATTTGTTGCTAAGCAGGTATAAATACACGAGTTGTGTTTTGAAACATTTAAATACAAAATTTGCTTCATTGTTTCTTTTATATACATATGCTTAGATAGAATTTGATCTCTTTTACAAAAGTCAGTTTTCTTTTTATAGAGAAATTAACAGCAAATGAATATTTTTTAAAAAAAGTTAGCATTGGTTGTTAAACATCTATAAATATTTGAGCAGTATTTTAAAGCAGCTGAAAAAAATGCATTTCAAAAAAATTCACTTCATCTTGCCTTTATTATATATATGATACGATTTGTTAAATTCCATTGAATTTCAAAATAAATCTTTAACTTAAAATGTTTTCCTGAAGATTTATAATGATGATATTTTAATATTTAACTTTATTTAATTATTCCAATTACATTCAACTGTTAGAAATGGCACACTGGTTAGCATATGCACAAATTTAGAAAACTATTATTTTCCTCTGTTCTTCGGCATTGCTGGCCTGACCAGTGACAGTACTAGCATGGAAATCAAACTTGGACTCTTAGATTTTAAGGTAATACTTTAATCAACCGTGCCATCCTGCCAAAGGCAACGATCAGTAAAAATTTCTTATACTTATCTAAAAAGTTGCTCCTGATTTCTCCACTTTTTCTTAAAAGCAAAATTGATTAGTGCTTTCATATATTAAGTATAATCATACTAGTTTGACTTACATTATTGACCATGGTCATGTGAACAGCTTTTTAGAATTTTCTTTGTACCTTTTCCTTTCTATTCAATATTTTTGTATTTTCTCAAATGAATATATACTCCATTGGTACATACAGGGTCTTTTACCTTAGACACCTGTTTTTTCTCTTTGAATCATCAGTTTGTGCTCTTGCAATCACTTTTCAGTGAGGTGATTGATCTCATCAATATACATTCTTCCACATTCACATGGTATTTCACAGATGCAGTTTTTGCTTTTCAGCATTTCAAGTTTAGGCATTGTATATATTAAAATTCCTCATAGTGTGGTGTGGCTCTTGAAAGCTGTTATGTTATACTGATTTTCCTTAATTTGTCTACTATTTTTGATATATATGGGTACCAATATTTTTTTTATGGTTCTTTTTCTCAATAACAACTGACAAATAACCATTTTCCATAAGATTTGTTCTATATTGATATTTTCTTTTTTTTAATTATTGGTTTCTGAACAAACTCATTTTAAATTGTTTCACAGTGAGAGTATCTAAGAATGCCAATTTTTATTCTTCTGATTCTATTGTAAAATTAAATTGAAGGAAATATGCTGTTGATATATTTCCAGAAAGTTTGTAGTAGTGTTCCACCATGTGGACATACAACAAATGTATTATCAACAAAGTCAAACTTTAAGTGTATATGAAAGTCTTTATGGCTGTGGTTCAAATCGGGGAGGGGGGATAATGGTGAGTTTATAGCCATTTCTCAATTTTGTTGGAAGAATTTTGTGTTGTATTGAAAGTAGATTGTTGTTATGCATAATGTTAATAGTTCCATTATACTAGCAATAGGAAGTGTTCTGCTTTGTAAGTTATTATCACCATTTAATCTTTTTCTTACAATAGGCAATGCTTCTTCACATAGTACATTTGTGAAAAAAAATTCCATAATAAAGCTTACCAGTATGTCAGTTCTTTCAATCTTTATGTTCTTGATTAATTCTGTCTTTGACAGTATAGTTTAGTTGGTTATATTACTTTAAAATTCAATATTAAACAATCTAGGTATCCAGGTTTGATTTACATGCTAGTACTGTCATTGATCAGGCCAGCAACACCTGGAGAAAAGAGAATAATACTTCTCAAACATTATGCATATACAAACGTGTGCTATTAATAACAGTTAAATAATAAATTGAAAGTTTCCAGTCTTTCACATGCGCTTAATGTTGTTTCTCAGACAGCCAATCAGGTGTTAAACAGCGGTCTTGAAGAGCGGTCAGGCCTAGACACATGACAGAGATTTTGACAAGAAAAGAATGATACCACCCTAATACTTCTCAAACATTATGCATATACAAACTTTTGTGCTATTACTAACAGTTAAATAATAAATTGAAAGTTCCCAGTCTTTCACATGCGCTTAATGTTGTTTCTCAGACAGCCAATCAGGTGTTAAACAGCGGTCTTGAAGAGCGATCAGGCCTAGACACATGACAGAGATTTTGACAAGAAAAGAATGATACCACCCTTATCTTTTTTTATATATATATAAGCCAGTCTTAAACATCTTGGCTTGAAAGCATGAATATATTAATTTATTACTCACTAAGTTTTTAATTTACGATATTACAGCGTGAAATCTTAGATTTACTACACCGCAATTTTCTAGATGTTAATATAAGTTATCAGCAACGTATGTAAATATTTGTATAAATCACATGTTATTATTAAATTAGTAATAAATTGAAAGTTGCCAGTCTTTCACATGCACTTAATGTTGTTTCTCAGAAAGCCAATCATCCTTTTCTTGTCAAAATCTGTCGTGTGTCTAGGCCTGATCACTCTTCAAGACCACTGTTTAACACCTGATTGGCTGTCTGAGAAACAACATTAAGCGCATGTGAAAGACTGGCAACTTTCAATTTATTACTAATTTAATAATAACATGTGATTTATACAAATATTAACAGTTAAATGTAATTGGAATTTTAAAATATCAGAAAAACACTAAGTATTCGATATGGACCCGATACTATGTCAAACTTTAGACATTATGAAAAATTGTCTAAAGCTGGTCAAAGTAGATTAACTTTCTTATGTAAATATAAATCTGACAGGATAGTTTTTAAGGGTTTGCAACTAAAATCTCTAATTCACTTTCAGAGAGCTGAAAAAATTACCCAGAGAGCAAGTGAAGTTCTGTTAAGAGAAAGAATATATGCTCAAAAGTTTACCAAATATCAAATCTTGCATTCCATTAATAATGTAGAATGTTTTCTAAAAAATAAACTTATTGATGAAGACTTCACAAGAGTTTCTCAAACAATAAGAAAATCATATTTTACATTACATAGAAAATAACGGTTGCTGTAGAAAATATGCAGAAGATGAATTAATTATCATTTCTTCGTTCTGCAGCTCACAGTACCGCTATGAATATGAGGCAAAAGGCCTCGAAAGCGCTTAGCGTGTAATAATTTCTGTGTATCTT
This sequence comes from Epiperipatus broadwayi, assembly GCA_028023455.1. Lineage (NCBI taxonomy): Eukaryota > Metazoa > Onychophora > Udeonychophora > Euonychophora > Peripatidae > Epiperipatus > Epiperipatus broadwayi. Next base: position 8,954,890 of record JAQFVV010006216.1, on the reverse strand, counting down.
TATAGCTTCTCGTTCAAGTGTGTCATATGCTTTGTTAATTTTGTATATTAAATTATCGAGTGAGAAGTCTTAAAATCTTTAATATTTTATAGAAAAATAAAAAAAAATGCAAAAGAAAAAATTTGCAAACCTATATGGTCATAAATCTCAATTCTAAACATCTAACAGATGCTGAAATTTCAGCTTTCGATAAAGGATTAAACTTTGCCATTACACTATCTTATATCCCTTTATTAGATATAATGGCAGCCACTGAGAAAGTCACTCAAAAATCGTCTTTATAAGAAGAAACAGAATTATGCTGAAGAATTAAAAGAATACTTCAGAAGCAAGAAAAATGGAAGTCAAACATATCCTATGATGAGAGAAAAGTAATTAAATTTCTCAAACATCTATAGTCATTCTCCCTGATGATAAAGGCAATGCAAGTTATAATGGATATAACTGATTATGATAACAAAATTACAAAGCCAATACAGAAAGTGGCAAAAAATCTGATATAGAGTACAGAAACAAAGTTAGCTAAAATCCGTAAGGATCATGCTCCATTGAGACCTATTGTTAATTCTAGAAATTCACTAGCCAAAATTTGTCAAGATTTCTTCTCAAAGTTCTTACTCCTTTGGCATAAAATACATACTCCTTTGTCAGGGATTCTAGACAAGTTGTACAATTAAGAACATGAAAATTGAAAGAACTAATTAATATACTGGTAAACTTTGATATGAAAAGTTTATTCCCTAATGTACTATGTAAAAAAGCATTGTCTATTGTAAGAAAAAGCTTAAATGATGATAGTGGCTTACAAACCAAAACAACTCTTCTTATTGATAGTAAAATAGAACTATTAACATTCTGCATAACAACAATCTATTTTCAATACAGCACAAAATTCTTCCAACAAAATTGAGTAATGACTATGGACTCACTATTGTCACTCCTGATTAGCAATATTTACATGGAAAAACTTGAAACCACAGTCATAAAGACTATTCCATATCCACCTAAAGTTTGGCTTCACTATGTTGATGATACATTTGTTATATGGCCATGTGATGGAGCACTATTACAAACTTTCTGGAAACACACCAAGGAACATATCCTCTTCAATTAAATTCACAATTGAATCAGAACACGAATAAAAATTGACATTCTTAGATGTTCTTGTGACAAGACTCCATGGCTAAATCAAAACTAATTTACAGAAAACCCACACATATAGGAAAAGTCTTAGCTTATACATCCAATTCCATCAGAAACATAAAACATGGAATAATATTACCACTACAGAACATAGCAAAAGTTTATTCAGAAACGAGTGATTTGAAAAAATATCTATATAGAACAAGCTCTTATGAAAAATGGTTACTCATCAGCTATTATTAAAAAAATCTTAAATAAAAAACAGGCAAAACTCTCTATGCATATTGCCACTGTGTTTTCAATTTAAGTCTCATAGTTTTGTAGTTAAGTAGAGATAAAAAGTGGCTGCTGGAGGGTTACATTAGATCCTAAGATTTAGGTGCAGTGTCCTCAGATCCAAGGCTCCTCACTGACAAAGGCCACAGCCAGAAAGTAGTCTGGGGATATTGTATGAGTAAGCACTAGATGGGGATTTTATGCACAAGCCTTCTGGCATCCATTGATTACTCTGGCTTGCACTGAGGGGTAATACGTATAGAGTTTTGCCTGTTTTAATAATAGTTAAGAGCAAGCATAAAAAATGGTGATAGTGTGATGTTTATTGGCTTAAAATCTTAAATAGACAACAAAAAGAACCACCAAAAAAAAACAATTATTGGTATTGTAGTGTACCCATATATATCAAAAAATAGCAGACAAATAAGAAATCTACAATCAGTATAACATCAGAACAGTTTTCCAGAGCCACACCACACTATGAGAAACTCTAATATCTACAAAGCCTAAACTGGAAATCTATGAAAAACCATGTGAATGAGGAAGAATGTATATTGGTGAGACCAGTTTCCCCATTGAAAAGTGATTGCAAGTGCACAAACTGATGATTAGAAGAGAAAAAAAAACATGTTTCCAAGATAGCAGACCATGTATGTGCCAATGAATACAAGTTCAATTGGGGAAATATAAAAAATATTAGATAGAGAGGAAAAGATAGAAAGAAAATTCAAAGAAGCTCCTCACATGATCATGGTAAATAACCTCATAAGTCATCTTAGTATGATTATACATAATGTATGAAAACCACTAATCAACTTTACTCTTAGGAAAATGTAAAGAAACCAGGAGGAACCTCATAGATATATTTATGATAATTTTACTGACTGGTGTCTTTGGTAGGATGGCTCAATTGGTTATCTTAAAATTCAATATTCAAGAATCTAAGGGTCCATGTTCAAATAACATGCTAGTACTGTCACTGGTCAGGCCAACAACACCTGAAAAAGAGACATGAACATTGCTTCTAAAAACATTAAGCATATCCTAACCTGTGCACTATTATTAAGTCTAATGTAATTAGAATATTCTAAAGACATTCAATACTTAATATTAGATTATGGAAATAGTCCAATATATAAATACAACTTTAACTTAAAACTCTCATAATTATATTATCATTGATTATTTTTGATACTTGGGCACTTGACTTTAAATTAACTCTCCTTTTGATTACCGATAGGTTTTATGTATGTAAAACTTATAAAATAAAGGTAGTTGTTAAATCACTGTTGAATAATTAAAATATATTAAATCTGTATGGTGAATTTATTCATGGTTTTATCTAATAAAATGGTGTCAAAATGATTCAAAGTAATCACTTCACGTTACTGAGTTATTGAATTAAAGATTAGATCCAAATGAGACAACTCTGTAATTAAGATATTATGAAATTGGATTCAGTCCTAAAGTGGCTGCTCCCTAAAATTATTTTTTAAGAAATGTGTACTGGTTAAAATAATTCTATATTAGATTATATGTGTAACTATGCTATGAAGTTGATGATATGAATAAATGTACTTTATTTGTGAAGATCAGCCATACATAAGATTACATCCAGGGTGTATGAAAGGTCAGGGAATTACTCTATTATAAATGTGCTTAATTATAGAACTATGTTAGTATTATAATGTGTAATTGAAAGCTTAATGTTTTAAAATAAATCAAATTAAACTTTAGACAATTTTTAAAAAAATATTGTTTTTCACTGTGTGGATAAACTAAAAGTTAAAATATAAGGAAGAAATGGTGTATTAAAGCAATAATCAATTATAAAAAAATTGTCATAAATTTTTATGATATATCATACTTAGGAAAAAGAACATTATATGTAATTCTGTTTAGTCTGCATATTTATTTCATCAGGAGTAACTTATGTTCTATATGATTTAGCAAGATATTGCAGATAGATAGTGATTGTGTAGTAGTCATCATCATTGTTGTACTAAAGAAAATATTTTCAAATCTTATTTAAATATACATACATATTCCAGTCTATTTCCTGATATTTAATGTCAAGTGGTGCAAATAAATTTAAATAATTTAAACATACATAAGCTGACCAATACAATAATAATAAATTTATATTAACAATCAATATATAAATAAACATAATCACCATTAAAAAACTTAGATACAGACATTATAAAAACAATACCTTAGATAGAATTTATGGAATCCAGATATATGTTTATGATAACAAATCAATTGCTATATACTACGAATGTAAGTGTTTTGTTTCAAAGCTAAGCCAATTTCTAACTCACTGTAAATTGAGTTATTAAATATCCTCTTTGTACATTTTACTAAACATTATTATATAAAAATGCATAATGCTGCAATAACCATTACACTTGCATGTATAAAATTACAATGTATAATTTAGATACCATCTTGATATTTCTGCACATTATTAAATAACATTTTATATTTTAGCAATTAAAAAAAAAAGTGAAAAATTTAGAATACCATTATTATTTGAAATGCAAGCATAATTCATATATTTGGAGTTTAAATGTAATTATTAGGTATTTGAACAGACTTTCACTGTGTTCAAATCTCCTATAATAATACTATCATTAATATTTTTGGATGTTTGACATATTTAAACATTTATTCTGTCCTAGTTTTATTTATCTTAATTTAATTATATTACATTCAATTAATCCATTTCAAAACTTCCATTTATTATGATAATGATATTTGATTACTTATAGTACACCACACAAAAATGAATAGTTAACACCTCAACACTTTGTGACAAAATAATTTAATCATTATATAATTTTATTTATAAAAAAAAAAAATTAAACCAATCTGAAAGTTGGTTTGAAATATGAGGAATTATTTTTTATAAAATGCATGTGCTATACTTTTACTTTTCAATAAATCTTTTTGTTGTTTTTTCCCCATACTTTAAATCACTAGAAAGTAAAATTGAAATAAACACTAAATTTCTGCTTCTCATAATAAAATCAAAATATTAAAATATATTATTTTATTTTAAATACAATATCAAATACTTTGTTAATGCATTAAAATCATTTATTAAATAAACCCATAAAATATTTTCCTTTAGTTTTTTTATTAATAAACTTTGTATAGGGGTTTGAATTCAACTTTTTTTCCATTTTTAGTTAGCACACACGATATATTTTTATTACTTGGATAATCAGCTGTGTGTACTGTTTAAATCTAGAATTTCTTTACAAGATGGCCTTGCATTTCTATCAATCTGATACTTCACACTGGGTTATACTAATTTGTGACCATTAAAATTCTTGGATAAATCATTTATTTTATTACTATTGTCTGGATGTATTTAAGTAGATAGTGTTCATGAAATGGCGAATATATTTAATCATTCCATTTTCCTACACTTCTAAAAAAATAAATCTGGTATTAAATATGCTTCTTTTAGCATTGGATTACCTATTGTTTTGCAATTGATTTTTGAATCTAACTAGGATATTCCAAATGTTCAAATTTTCTCTCTACTTTGATCAATTTGCCTACATTTATTTACTTATTATAAGTAAACAAAATGATTAATAACCTTCTTGACCTATTTTCATATATTTGACGTCAATTCCTTAATACTTCAACCAATCTTGGCATTTAATTTTCAGGCTCCTGATGACCACTTTTTTTCTGTGGAGTTATAGATTAATATTTTGTTTTTCTTTTTACCTCATGTAATATATTTATCTTTCAAGCCATATTTTAATTTATATATTTTCTATGGTTGTTTTACTTTTTTTCCTTGAAGTATTTTGTGAGCTTTTATGGTTCGTTTGCTGCATTCAAAGAATATATTTTTTTACATTTTTTACCTCTAATATCTAACATAAAATGTTCTTTCTTCATCTCTCACACATTCTTTTTCTTTCATGTATTAGAAATTAAAGGCCTTCATAATGTTTCTTTTATCTGGTATTTTTCAAATGTTCTTTAATCATTTAATTCTTACTTTTATAAATTTTTATAGGTAATTTCTATTCATTCTTATTTGTAGTAGAACCTTTCATAACTTTTTTTTAAGTATTTTCTATTAAGACTTTACTATTTGATTTCTTGTTGCTTTTAATATTATTATTTCATTTTTTATCTTTCATTCTATGTTTTTTCATTTATATTTTCTATTATTCCTTTTACTAATTTTTAATTATTTTTCCTTAGAATACTTTTTCTAATATCTCAAATTTATTTTTCTTTCTATTAAGTTTTTTTTTAAAAAAATAACTCTTTGTGTTCATATCATTTCTTTTGGTCCAATAAATTATTTTAATTTTCTTTTTTTCAATATATTTCTATATAGTCATTTGTTTCTGGTTGATTTTGTACTTATTCATTTTTCTCACTATAACTTTCCATAAACTTTTAATCATTTCATCATATTTCTGCTGAGTTATCATAACACTCTTATATTTGGTAAGTGTAGCTGATTGAATGAGAGAGATGCAAATTGATTCAAATATTTTCTTTTGCACTATCTTTTGAAAGTAGTATCAATGCTTTTAATTTATGTTCAATCATCAGCTTTATCTTTTTCTTATAATGGGATATCTTCACTTTTATCATTTAAAACTCCTTCAATCTTTAAGCTACAATTTTCTCTTCCATTTTTATTTCTATTTCATTTGTTTTAAGAGCACTTTTCCTTCTATTAATGAAATGTTTTTTCATATTGCACATCTGCACTATCTCAACATTTGACTTTCTTTAGATTTCTTTTTAATAATGTTTTTTTGAATTTTGTTATCAGTTTCACATTTATGAAAAATATTTATTATTTCCCATATTCACTAAAAAAAATTTCTTTGTATTTTTATATTTGTCCACATTACAGATCATCAACTGCACCTTCATTCCTTTCACAAGGATTCTTCATCAGTATCTTTTTTTAAAACATTTGTTCACATTCCTTAGGATTCTCTTTAGGTTCCACAGTAACAGATGATATATCAGCAACATTTTCTTCAGTTTTTTTATTTTTTCTACATCATCCATCATCTTTCACTTCAATAGAAATTGCACTTTTTATTTTATTATCCCTTATTTCTTTACTAACAGCATTATCTATTTTATTTGAAGTTTTCATCTTCTTAGCATCTTCATAAACATTATAGACATATGCATTTTCTTCAATTTTATCATAGGAATATTCTCACTCTGCAACAAGTTTCAGATTTTCCCCTTCTTTGAAACTATATAAGATATCTCCAATTTGCTTAAATTTATAAGAAAATACTTTTTATCATTAGTTTCTATCATCACCTTCATTTTCTATATCACCATTATTTATATTATCAACAATTTCTCATAATCAAGTTAATCTTCATCAAAGTCTCCATTATCTTCTAATTCTGGTCTCATTATGTTTAAATTTTTCAACAGTATTTTCTTCATCTTATTATTAAATAATTCATCTTCAATTACTTGTGCTTATCTTTATTAATGAACTACATTAAAATCTTCAATATTATTTTTTCACTCTTTCATTATCAAATTAATCATCTATAACTCTAATTTTTCTACCCATTGAATAAATTTTTACACATTTTCTTTTTGCTAACTTTAATCTACAATCTTTCTTACCATTGTCACTGGGTTTGTTTTAGTAACTGCTTCAATTTCTTTTTGTATCTGCTCCCTCATCCATTTTATATTTATTCACATTTTGTCTATATCTTATTTTATCCTGTTTACTTTCATTTATATATTCTTCCCATTTCTTTATCAAAATCAAGACTTAGATTTATTCTTATTTAAATAATTTACTATGTCAATCTCTAGCATATTAGAAAACTTATTCCAAACTTTGTCATATTGATGAATTATGTGTATCTTTCATGTTAACTATCAAATCTAATTGGCTTCTTATTTGATTTATATCCTCTGAAAATATTAGTTCTGATTGTTTTTCTTTCTCCATCTTAATTTAATATAACTATACCTTGCATTTTATGCATTAAAGAAAAAATCCTGAAATATATATTTTGGGATTTTCTCCCTTATTAAGTTTCCAAATATCACTGCATATAATTATTGGTATCATTAGCTTGAGATCAATCTTAACTTTATTTTTATTTAATTAACATGCATTCATATTTGTATATATGAGCTCTTTGTCTTTTTGAGGTCATTGATAAGATTTGACTATGCTCTTCTCATCAGTTTTATAAACCATAATTACAATGATTGCCAGATTTATATTTTCCTTTATGGTTAAAATTTACTGCTCTAATCTCAAGCTGTTTGAATTTTATTATGCTGTTAAATATTGAAGAGATATTTCCATTAAATTACAATATTGACATCTTTTATAATGTGTTTGACATTCTCACTAGTGTTCAAAACTTTCCATGAAAGCATGAGGTTTCATGGACATGTCCCTCATCAGGCTTTCATATAGTATTGCCCTGATATTGTCTAGAACAATTTAGCAACATTCTATGGATGTGAACCAGTCTCATCAATGATAGTCAACAATTAACTAAATACAAAAATGAGACTTTTAGCATTTTTATTAAACCTCATATCTTAAAAACTAGGAATTGAGCATTGGGAAAATCTCAAAGAATAAAGGTGTGGTATAGTACATCATATAATAACCAGGTATTCTACCTCTGATAAATATGACAATGTATTCTCAGGAATTATATATCTGAAACACATAATTTGTTGATACAACCAGATAGGGCTTCTAGTAATTTAGTTGAATTTGTACCTTTTTCCAGTGCAAGCAAAACATGAATACATTGTGATTATGTCCACTAACACTTACTGACCAAATGTCTTCAGAAACACATTCAACAAATATTTTATACCTTAACAAGAAATCTTTTCTCACTCTTCATTTTTGGTCTTTGTAACAATAAATCTTGAGATATATTTCAAATTTCTTTAAGTCTCAACTTCATATTGTTGACATTCTTTATCACGCGTATTAAAATAAGATTAAAGTATTTCAGCATATGTTCAATTTTCTCAACCTAGATATTTCAAAACCTATTTACTGGGATATTTTTTATCAAGGCCCACACTTTCTCTTTCTCAGGATTTAAGTTATCAAAGTATATTTCTTTTTCTCAGAGTGGAAGTTATAAAAAGCCCAATTCTTTCTCACAGATATGAAAATCATCATAACTTTATTTTGGAAAACAATTTTGACTTAGAATAAACGATGTAACTGTCAGGCAAAATATCACAAAAATATCCATCTTCCCAATACTATCACCACATTTAATTATAGAAAAAGCTACTGACTGATTTAGAGCAGTCAATCACCCAGCCATTTACAACTGAACCATAAATATTTTCTCAAAAAGAACACATAAATGATTGCATTACTTGTCTTAGCACGCTGAGATTACATCAAATATTTATTCTCAGGATATTATATTACAACTACAGATAATGATTAGCATCTGACTTTCATCAACCATAAGGTAATAATGGAGGTAGCATTTAGTTATCAAATCTTGATCTAATATATTGATGAAAGGCTTTAATGCAATAATTTCAACATTAAACAAAATATTGATGATCATGAAACAAAAAAAAAAATTTGTACTTTAAATGTTTAATCAAAAATTTTCTAAATCTATCTATCTAATTAAACATTATAAAAGTGATCTAGGTTTACAATTCTTTTCATATTTGTAGGTTTATGGCAATTCTCTGCCATTATATAAACTATTATTTAGAATTAAATTTCATTATATAGAATTACATCATGCTATTACATAAAATATCATTTAGTGTTAAATTTTATTACATAGAATTGCAACAAGTTTATATGCTGATGTAAGTGTATGGAGGATTATTATATATTGATGAATAATAGACATTATGATAAATAATATACATGGTTTAATCATACTTTAAATTTTAATCTATAGGAGGGTAGAATGGTATATCAATATGATTCAATTATCATCTGATAATAGGTCAAAAATTGTATTATTTATTTAACAGTAAGTATGATGAACTACAATAGGCAAGCATATAATTCAAATACAACAAAAATTTTTAAAAAAATATCACAAATGATTTAATGAATGTTTTCTTTTGATACATATTGTAGAATACTTCCTGTAGTAGACACAAATGGGATTCATGTAATTGGCCAATCAAATTCAAAGCATATAATCATTATATTCCTTTTAATGTTCGGTGGTTATATCAACTTAGATCTATAAGCTTAGGCCTTAATGGTGCTTTGTTGTCTATCATGCCTTAAGATTACTTATTTTGCTACTTCCAAGACACATATTAGAAATTTTACCAAGGCAGATTTATCTTATACTGTACAAATATCATTGATATAACTTTAAAAAATATTTATCTTTGGATTCGATTTGCTCCCAGTATCTAAGAAATACTATCAGCCTATTTAATTTACATCTCATTTATTTATTAATTTATTGGATCAAACTTAAATAAAACTTCCACTTCTTTATTAAATATATAAAATTTGTATATAACTGCGTCATTTAAACATGGCCCATTAAACTGATGGCTTATAAAATGTATAGAAACAAAATGTAATTATATAAACCATTCAATCTTTTGCTTATTCTCTCTTACATATACTAGCTTTACTACTACATTTTATTTAAATGTTATAGTTTGTTTAATCTGATTTTTAAATACATTATGCATTTTATGGTGGTTAAATTGATTAAGTTTTCATAGACCATTTTTTGATTTTCTATTAAATCAATCATTTAATTTTAATATGATTAAATCCAACATACTATGAATATAGTCAGGTAAAAGCTGGACCAATTAATATCTCACTGTTTATGTCAATGCACTTTACTAAACATTATTGGATAATGAAATACAATTTTGCAATATATACATATTAATAAATTGCAATCTATAATTTAGACTCTATCTTCATATTCTTGTAGTTTATTAAATAATGCTCTATATTTTAGAAGAAAAAAAAAGATTTTTAAGTTATCATTATTAATATTTTACATCGAATAAATTTAAGCATTCATCCTATCCTAACTCCATTTATCTTAATTGTATTACTATTACATTCACTTATGAGACAAGTAACTTTGCTCTCCATTTCAAAGAACTCCATTTATTGACATAGTAATACACCAGATAAAAAAATAGTTAACCTCTTAACTTCCTATCATTAGAAATAATTTGTTACATAATTTTTATTTACAAAAAAAAAAAAAATTAAACTAATCTGAAATAGATTGGAACTATATTTTATAACTTATCTATGATAGACTTCTCAAAAATATATATATATATATATTTCTATTTAGATCATTAAAAAATAAAACTGAAGTTAGACACTCGATTTCTATCATAATAAAGTCAAAAATTAAAATAAATATATTATTTTGAATACAAATATTAGATAATATGTAAAATTTTATTTTCCTTTTGATTTCTTATTAATAAACTTTATGGAAGAGTTTGAATTTAACACTTTTTCATCCCTTGGTTAGACTGCCTACATAAATACAAAATACGCGGCATATATTTTTCTATTAGTTAGATAATGTAATGTTCTGCAATGTATATGAGTCATGTATACTGTTTAAAAGCTAGCAATGTTTTCTTATAATTTTTGATTTTATTTAAATTATTACTTGGCTCTGCCTGTAAATTGTTTAAACTCTGGAATTATTATATATATTACTGTTTTCACTGTAATTCATTAATAAAATGATATTCAAGAAATGAACAAAGGCATTTGACTATTTCATTATATAAGAGAACTATAAAATCTGAAAAGTTTGAAAACATCTATAAAAACCTACAATAAAATTTTTAAATATAATTTTTTTTTTTTAAGTTCTATCACTTTCACTTTTAATAAACACACACAAATGGAAATGTAATGACAGAATAGTATTTAAAAAGTATTTATAATTATGATAATAAAACACAAACAGATTATATATAATCAATGATATATGCAAGTTGGCTTGATTTGGTCATTTAGTTTGGCTGAGTTCTAGATATCTATGAAAGAGGCCAGGATATTCAAATTTCTAAACTTACACAAACATTGAAATTTTGCAATTTTATAATATATATAGTAAAAATAAATAAATTATTAATTTAATATAAAATAATTAACGGATTAAATATTCTCTTTTAATTCATGGAATAAAGGAAATTGAATTTTATTCTATGCTATCTAACATTCTAGTTTTTCTTATTTATATTAAAATTGGGTTAAAAAAATATTAACAATAAACAAATAATATATTACATAGGGATTGTAGGGAAATATAATTTCAAATATATATATGTAGCAAAATGCTCTACAATTTAAGTAACAGATATTACAATTTAAAAATATGAATATTATTTATCTTTTCAGCATATAGAGTTGAGAGTGATGGGTCGTCTGAAAGTCTGTGCTCATATACCCTATATATTACATATATAGACACAGGTATATAATAAGCCTGTGTTTCAGTTATTATATTGTAGAGATGTCTGCCCATCCTTGCATATGTATTAAATGGATTATGTCCTGTACATGTGGGGTTCAGATTGACCTTAGGTCAACATGGATGTGACAAGAATCTCGGCCTCAGGGTGGCCTCCGAGCATTCCATCATCAGATTTTCAATTGGATGGACAGTTGAAGAGTTGGAGTGTGTAGTATATTGGAGCCTGTCCATTAAAGTATAAAGATTGTCTATCTTAATATATATCTGAGCACTTATAGTACATATGTGTGGGAGATGATAATCTGGACCAACTGATGATTGCTGGCTTAGCATGAAATACATATAATGGTGATTATTTATTTTTTCAGCATATATGTGCTTGAGTGTATCAGTGTTATTAGATAGAATTGAGAGTGATGGGTTGTCTGAAAGTCTGTGCTCATATACCATATATATTATAAATACATAATGTAAATTGAGAAATGCAAAAGAGCTCATTTACGTAAGTGCATCTACAAAAATAGGCATTAGAATCACAAACTATGAAAATATTTCAAAAGTCATTTATGATTCTCAAAAAAAAGAAGTTTTATTTATATACATATATAAAAACGTCAGTTGAAGTAACTAGACTTCAAGATAGTGTGGTCATGAAATAATAATAGAATATTGATGATTTTATACCCTCTCAACAGAATTTTCCATAAATTATATTATTAAGAATATCATAAAATTTAATCGTACATACATTTTATTAACAACACGTCTATTTTAAAACTAATTATATAAACTTTAAAAATTAAAAGCAGTATCAAACAAATGCAAACTAGTTTCGGGTTTTTACCTTTTGTCAATAATCAAACGATTTGCTGATCAGGAACTGATATAAAGTTCAAGCATCAGCAGTGATAGACTTCAGCTACAATACTATGGATCTTGAGCCCTAAAACATATCATCTACTCAACAGTAAATTACATAGATTGTCAATGATTTGCATGGTTTGGTGCAGTGAGTTCAAGACTATTAAATCACAATTCAGCTCTGCCACTTCTAATGCTGAAACTTGTGAACTTTCAACTAATAAACTACTCAATTATTATTTATATTATTGCTTTTAAAAAATTAATCCTTTATTATATTAATTGTATGAGATAATGCTGGAAAAAATCTTTAGAAATGTTTTATTTGCATGGTTATAAACTAAATATGTAATACAAACTTCAATATGGTGTTGCTATATGTAACAAATTAAAAAATAATGTATTTCATCATAGTAAATAACTACTTCGATTTAGTTATGGTTTGTGCACCTGTTGTAGTATATGCTTCAGCCGTAATATACTGCAGGGACTCTTCTACATCAATCTGTCAAATGACATTGCTGTGTGAAATCGTGAGGCTGTGAAGCAAATTTTTTTGTAAAGTGCACTTTACGTATGTCATTTTTTTTTTATAATGGTTGAAATGTTCAAACAATTAACGCTGATTTTTTTTTTTTTGACAAACGACATTTTTCTCTCAGATTTAGGCTGTAACAGTCAGGCATTTTATCTGCAAGTTCTGAAACATATACATGACGTGGTAAAATGTGAAATCCCATTTTGTGCAAAAAAAAAAAAAAAAGAATGCAATCTCCATCTTTCAAAATCTTGAGTGTGAAAGACTTTTTAAATAAATTCAGCATGATCCAGCTTATCTATCAGTGATAGTCACTCAATCTCACTTTGTATGTTTTTTTTTTAATCTCTTGAATGAAAAAATGTCTCCATTTTTTTTTTTTTGCTGACTCAGAAGAGGGGGGAGGGAATGGCAAAACAGTTAAAACGCATCACTTTGCAAGACTATTTGAGAAGTAACAAATTGGTTTAGATCATTGCATTGCATTAAATAGACTATATTTTTTAAAGCGATTCAATTTGCAATACCTAAAAATAAATATACAATTTTTTTTATTATATAAGGAATTCAAACTCAAACTTTCACATAACCCTCACCTCTCCATGCCATCTCATATTGCTGACCTACCTGATCACACATATGTTAAAAAGATAAATAATCACCAATATACATATTTCATGCTAAACCAACAATCATCAATTGGTCCAGATTACTATCTCTACACATATATACAATCAATGCTCAGCTTTATATTAAAATAGCCAATCTTCATACTTTAATGGGCAGGCTTCAAACTACTCCAACCCACAAATCTTCAGCCATCCATTTCATTGAAAATCTGATGATGGAATGTTCAAAACCCACATTAGTGCCAAGATTGTCATCCTATCCATGTTGACGTTAATCATTCTGATCCCTCATGTACTGGAGAATAATCCATTTTCATATATATGCGAGGGATGGGAAGATCTTTAATGAACTAATGTGGATTTTGAACGTTCCAGATTTTCAATGAAATGGATGGCTGAAGAGTTGTGGGTTGGAGTAGTTTGAAACGTGTCCATTAAAGTATGAAGATTGGCTATCTTAATATATATCTGAGCACTGATTGTACATATGTGTGGAGATAATAATCTGGACCAATTGTTACATTTTCATTTACCATTGTCAAATTCTCTCCACTCACAACTTTGACACCATCCACTTCAGATAAATACACTAATGATTATTACTAATCATTTTCGAAACTAGCATAGATATAAACTTTAAATCTCAGTTAAAGATTAATATATCTGATTTTTTAATTTTATACACACAGAGAGTTATTCACCTTTCTCTGTCCCATATGTAATATCTTTATAGATATAATAAACACCTCCATACTTCCCCATTCTTTTTACATTCATATAAATAAAGATATAATAAAAGACCAATGACCCCCAAGATGCATTTCGTGCCGAACCAGCATTAATCAGTTGGTCCAGGTCACTATCTCTCATATATATCTCTATTATATGCAAAGTATTTATCTAGAGTAAATTGTTACATTTTCATTTACCATTGTCAAATTCCCTCCACTCACAACTTGGACGCCATCCATTTCAGATAAACACACTAATGATTATTACAAATCATTTTCGAAACTAAAGATTATCTCTAGCACAGATATAAACTTTAAATACATATTATATATTGGTGATTATTTATCTTTTCAACATGTGCGTGATCAGGTGGGTCAGCAATATGAGATAACATGGAGAGTTGAGGGTCGTGTGAAAATCTGAGTTCGAATCTCTTATACATTACATTATATATGTGCAGGTGTGCGTAAGCCTGTATAATAAAATTTTTTATTACAAAATTCTGGTTATTTTGGGGGGAACCTATTTATAAAGCTAATACACCATAAAATTTATATGGAGAATATGATTTCTCTATTTTCAAAACATAAAGTTCTGAAATAATTTCATTTATAAATACTCCATAAGATTTTGAAAACATAATAGCAAGATCATAAGAGAGCTTTTTAGATATTATTATACAGACAAATCTTCGTTGAACCGGGATTTAGAAGTGAATTAATCATATCAAACTTCAAACTTCTTTAAAAAATATTTCACAATGAATGTTTTTCATACTAGAGAAAAATGTATTTATATTTTAATATTTTCTAGTCACTCTAAAAAACATTGCCTTAACTGTGAAAAAATAGCTAAAAATAAAATTGATGTTTTCACAAAATATCAAATAGATCATTACAAAACACATTTAACTTTTTATTCTTTCTTTATTTTTTTTTTCCCCTTCAAAATTAAAATGGCCATTCTAGTTTATAAATGGCTGTTAATATTTTAAAACAATGGTAAAGTAGAATTGCAAACATTTCAGTGTTTCATTACAATATTGGTTTTTTAATTTGCGAAAAATTTCGCATTATTTTTAGTGGATAATGATAATTATATGGAGATACAGTTAATTTGTTTTTGATTTTACTACCTTACATAGTCTTGTCTCAATAAATTATTTTTTTGATTTAAAATTGCTTTTCCAAGTATTTAAATTTTATATTGTTTAAACAAAGTTACAATATATATATATAAAGATAAAAATGGCAGTGCTAATATAACAATTGGAGCATCGAAGTAATTCATATTGCAGAGGAAAAATGAATCCACTTTTATTCATTATCCATGATCTTATAATAATAGACTAGACAATATATTTTTTGCAGTAAACATCAAATAGTGGAAAAAATATAAGCAGATTTAAATGAAACTGTGTGAACATTTTGAAGTTTGCTCTTACAAATGTCTAGTCTACTATTCATATAAGATTGTGGATGGCAAATATGGAGATAAGAGAGCACCTCATTAAAAATGTCTAGTCTACTATTCATATAAGATTGTGGATGGCAAATATGGAGATAAGACAGCACCTCATTAATATAGCTATTATACATACACATTATCCATACATGATTTCACCCACTACAGTGTTTTTATACTAGCAACAATAGCTCCATTAACAGACATGACGCTTTGATATTTCCATAACGTTGGGCTAATTAAATAAACATATTGCCATTTACATTCTACTCTGCACTATTTGTTTTTTTATAGCAAGCGCTCAGCTATCAAGTATTTTATCAATTCATATAAATATTTATTATAACTTCTCTTTCCAGCACCTCAACATGCTTGTAATTTTGGTATACTTCTTAAACTTTTGCATGCTTATCCTTCAAGGGCCATAAAAATATTTAAATCATATTCATGTTAAATGTTATTCAAGCATAGGATTCAAAAATTTTTTGCATGGTTTCATATTGGTGTGTATTTGTAGTATTCTCATTCGCTCTCATATCAACAAAACATCAAATTGATTATTGAAATTTACAATAAAAGATTCTCGAGTAAATATGTGAGTGAATTATTTCTAAAAGTATCTCGTAATATTCCAAATATCAAATAAATATCTTCTCCCTCAGATAGTAAGTAAATGCAAGTACTCTGTATGTTCTAATATATTTTGTTGCTATTTAAATTCTGTTCACTGATCACATCACATTAGATCATTACCATAATATATTTTTATAATTTAAACTACTTCTATATTTATCACACCAAATACTTAATTTATACATAAACATCTACGCAAAGAAAACATTACAGAAGTGAACCATAAATAAGAAATAATTCTTTATCTTAATTTTATCTTGTGCAATTAAATTGTTCTGTAGCAAATGAATTACATTATATAGATTCTACATTTTTTCTTGCCCTCCTGTCAAAAATCCAACCTACTTTTTCTAAAAATTTAAATTCTCGAATGTTATTGCTTATTGTAATACCAATTAATTCATCAAAGTGTATAAATCTGTCTGAGTTTGAACAGAAAACTTACATTTCCAACTATAGATGTTTCGATAAGAATATTAATCATGTGGCATCTATTATTACTTACCAAAGCTTATAATAAGTGGCATAAAGGTGAAAAATTATGCTATTGTCTTTTTAAAATACTGTAAATGCAAAGGGAAAGGAGAAACATTGATTTAGTTTGTTTTTTTATAAGTTGTTTATATTTATTTTCATATAAAATGCCAATTCCTGTCTTAAATAAATATATGTAAAATATGATAAAATATTACTATACCTATATTATGAAATATGTATTATTAATTTACTGGGCTATTATAACAGCAAAACACAGCACTATTTCATTGCAATTTTTTAATGAGGATAAAAGAATATTAAACTATATTAATAAACACAATGACTAATGACTATACTTGATAACTTCATATTCTGTTGCTTCTTTATAGCAATCTTGAGCAGCAACAATCATATCTTAAGATAGCTGTAATAATACCTTCAATATCAAGTGATAACATGTAGTCAGTTATTTAGGAAATCAATTGATCTTCTAGCATCGTGGAAGAGTGAAGACTAAAATTCCATTCAAGTAACCAATATAAATTTTTACTATATGTAATTAAGATTCAATCCAGGAATCTTTAATTCTCAAGTCTTTCACTCTCATCTTTGCATTAAACCATCAACAATATAAAACAAGTTATAACTTATTCAAATTCTAAAATTAACTTTTAAACCCAATTGCATTTAAAATGATTTTCTGTAAAATTATAATAAATATAGTTCTTAAAGTATTTATTAAAACAAAATTTAGTCATTCCAACTTTGATATAATATAAAAAATAACTCTTAAAAATTTTCATTTATTAAAATTTACTACTGTAATTATAAGTTTTCAAATTTTTTTAACCTAAAAATGTGTACACATAAATACTGTGAATAAATTTCCATGCCAAAAAATAATCACTGGTAAATTAAAAATGTTAAGAGTTCTGGCCAATTATAAACATGCTATTAATATATTAATCCACTTTTTCATGTATTAAAGCTATCAAGCAAAGAATATTTGCAATTCTTATCCAATGATTTACAAATATTTATAGATTCTATTTATTAATTAATCACATATTTAGATGCATATTTAATATGTAAAATTTTAATAATGAGTTTGACATGCTCTACCTTGTTGTTCAGTTAGCTTATGAAAACAGACTGATTGACAGAAATCTGTTCATTTTGCTGATACTTTAAAATTAAGTCAGTTATGTTTAAGATCTTAATATATGAAGAAGAATCATTAAATTATATCTAAAATTGCCAGCATTCTGAGCAGCCACTAAAAATTGTTTGATTTCAAATATCAGAAGATCAATTCATCAATATTTTCACATGATATAGCAATCATGATATTGTAATGAATAAAATATCTATTTGATGGTTTATATATATATATATTGTAAGTAAAAATATGAGATAACATATACTCATCATCTTAAGAATAGTGATTAAGTGAGCATTTGATTAAAAAAATTGCACAAAGAGAATATCAAAATAAAAAAAGAGAAATTTGATATATATTTGTTTAAAAAAGTATAGGCAAGAGAAAGCAGTATTTTTTTTTAACTATCTTATAAAATTGAACAACCTATGCAAATTTTGTAACTATGCAACTTTTATGATTATTTTGCATAATTTTTTCAATAAATCAAAATTGTTAAGTAGAAAAATTGTTGAATTACAGATGATGACAGAATTATTGATGTTAGGACAATAGAAATAATGCTCACAGCAAAATTAATACAAGGATAAAGGTGAATTCAGAATTTAATACAGAAGTCTTTAAGGAATTCTGCTGCTTTTTTTTTTTAACAAAACACACACACACACACAACACATATGTTGATATATTACTTTTTATTGTTACAAAAATAAGAGAAAAATAACTGTTTAATTATCAGTTTCATACTTTAACACTAAATATAGCTCATTATTTACAAAGATCAAGTTAAAATGGGGGGTGGGGGGCTAAATAGCTTTTATACAAAACAAACATCTAAAAAAAAAAATCATTTCATTAGAAAGTTGAAAACTTGTTAAGATGATGTTTTACGTTCAAACTTCCCACAGAATTTTCTAACACCCAGCATCAAGAAGTAATCCATGATCCTAAAGTCCAGAACTGAACTCAGCAGGAACTAAGAATCTCAAGTGATTACCTTGCAATTGGTGCTTTGCTCATTATTGAAAAATAATTATCTATTCCTTACAAAGAAAGTTACACCACCTGATTCATTAAATATTTTACAATATACAAATGTTTTTTTATTATTATTACTCCCATTCTGTGGTACCTGGAGGCTTAGCAGTAAGATCATATGTTACTCGAGAAATTCCTGGTACTGTTAGAATTTCTGAAACCATTTTTTTAAGAACCTAAAAATGTACAAAAAAATAAAAAAACATTATGTTTACTTAAAAAACTTAATATATAAGATGCAAATAAAAAACATAATAATTAAGAGAAATAAAATTTGCTACACAAAATTTTTATTTAAAAATTGCAAATAAAAAATTAAATCAAAATACAGAAAAGAAATATTTCACAGTATATTTAAAATTTCATTAAATAAAAAAAAACTTAAAATTTTATAAAATAAATAGTGACTAATTATGACAAAAATATTTTCTAAAAAATGACATAACTTAATTATATTGAAGAATAATTTAGTGTAATATCAATATATAAAAATACAAAGAGTATTTATTAAATGATTCAAAATATTTTTGCATAATTGCTTATGCATATGTTTTTTAAGCTTTCTAAACATTTCAGAATGATTATAAATTATTATTTAAATGTCAATTATGTAAAAGAATTTCAAAAATTACTAAAAAGAAAACTAGTTTTAATTTGGAACTGAGGGAAAAATTTTTTCATACATGAGTCATCAACAGCCCTTAACATCAAAAGAAAAATTAAAAAACCCATAGATATCAATACTATGGCCACTGCTCGAACCTATCTTTTTCAATACTGACTTTTCTTAAATATCCTACTTCATTTATTCAATCTCAATTGTTCATTCTGATACATTTTCAATTTGTAAAATCTGCTTAATCTGTTTTCCATTTACTTACATATGAGATTCTTAACTAGCAATGTATTCATCTTTTTTCCACATGATCTTCAGTCCTTCAAAAATAATATTAATGGATCTTTTATATTCTAAATGGACAAATTTATAAATGTCTTTTACTTCTTTGCACACAAGTTTGTTCCTTTTGAGAACTGATTTTAATAACAAAAAAGAAAATGAGATTAAAACCAAGAGTAGTGAAAAAAACATTTGTGGAAATCAAATAAAATGTTTTCTTTTAACACCCAATTGACTGTAGAAGCATTTAAATTATTTTCCCTGACCGCATGGCACCTCATGACATTTTTTTGATGAATTTTGACCAATTAGAATTTAAATCAATGTAGTGTGCGATTGGTAAGAACTACATGTATAAATCATCACTCTTTTCATTACTGAATCAGCTGTTTTTTTATCTGTCTAATAAAATTTGCATTTTTTATTAATGTTTTATGAAAAAAAGTTTTTTAATTTTTTTTTTTTTCTTTCTTAGTTTTTTATATTTCATAGAAATGAAATAAATGGGATTTTTTAAAAATGTATAAACAATAAATATAAATCCGAAGTGTATACATTTGAAACAACAATAATTTTATATGAAACTTTAAAGGTAATAAATATTTTCTACTAGCAATAGATGTATAACATTTTTCTTTTTTTTTTTTTTGACATAAATTATTTATAATACTGTAAAATAAAGTCTGTTTCTAAATTATTTTCCTTTCTTTTTTTAGATAAATATTATAATTTTTTTTTTTTGCAAGTAATGATTATAATGAAAAATTAAATTTATTTCACTGCCATAATGGATGCTATAAGCAGTATTATATGTCTATTTTATGTGTATCTGTATCTTGTATAGCGTTGTTTTCTGTTTCATTTTTTGCAATTTTCTACTTATTTATATAAATATAATATTTCTCCCCCCAGTAATGCTACATTTATTTATCATAAATGATGCTAGAGATCATATATATCTGTTTTGCATGTATCTGGATCTCATATCGCTGTCATCTACAGAAGCAATTACATTTCATTTTTGCAACCATTTATTGCAACAACGAATTCTAATTTTCCTAAAATAGAGTCATCTATACAGTAAGCTATAAACATTTCCACAAGAGGCAATGAAAGGTAGAACAGATAATAAGGAATATCAGTATTGTGACTATTCTCATTAATATAAATAAGGAAAAGAAATTTTATTGTTTAGTTATCACCATGTGTAGAAATGTCATATACATACACTCTGAAAAAACATTTTGGTTTTTTATCCTGTCACTTTTTCTCTTTGCTCTTTTATATTATACAGTATATTAATTTTTTATGCAATTCTCCTTTGTGACTATTCTCTTTAATATTTTATATTGCACTAAACTGGGAAAAAAAATTTTTTCTTGTTTAATTATCACTATGTGTAGAAATGTGATATACATATACTCTGACTATCCTGACACTTTTTTTCATTGCTCTTTTATATTATATATTATTTTTTATACAATTATTTTAAAATTAATTTTATTTTTTGATAAATTATAATTTACTAATGTTCTCCTTAAATAATATCTGATGTACAATACTTATCTTGCTAAATATTAATTTTTATTATTAGAAAGAAATATATTTCCAGCAGATACCTGCATGAAACTACAAAATCTGGATCAGTTGTTAAAAATGAAAGACATCAACAAATACATATTTCAATATTTTATAATGAACAATTATTTCAGATAAGTCATGTTATATTATCATTTTTTCCAGAATTTTATGAGGCTTGTAAAGAAACTGTCTATAAAAATGTGATTTTAACATTTAATTCTCAAAATTTAGAATTCTAGATTTTAAGTGTTAAAAATGTTTTTTTCTAATTTTTTTTAAAGATAATGACTATATTTTTTTCCAGTTTTATTACATTCCTTCATATTTAATCTTTCTAATAATATATATAATTTTATATTTAATGTATGCAACCTGAAGATGTACAAAATACGGCTGATTTTTTTTCTAATATAATATGGTGACTCACTCTTCAACAAGTAAAATTAAACAATTCATTTCAATAAAAAATGAAGATAATTTTCAAAATTAGCTATATAGTAATAATATATATATATATACAAGTTTCTAAAAGAATTTTGCTTTCATTTTTTAATTTACTATATTTATTTTACTTCAAGTTTTATTATTATTATAAATAAATTTTTATCATCTAAATAAACTAAAAAATAATTTATCTTATTAATCAGTATAAAAATAAAATTGCAACAAATTTAAATAAAAAAACTAAAAAGAGTAAATGAAAAATAATTGTTAGATGTATCACAGGGCAAATTTGTTAAGTCTATTTCATTGTCCTGCATATACATAGAAGTTGATTTTGATATTTATTTATTTTTATTTTTTAAAAGCAATTTTTATTATTGAAACATTTTTTTTTAAAACTAAACATATATTATTTAACATATTTGCACTAATAAAAATTTAAATGATACTCTAAAGATAAGTTACTCTAAAGGTAAGTTTTAATTGGTAAATTTTATTTTTCATAATCTTCAAAGTCAACTGAACAATGTGGAAAAAAAAAACAAGATTTTAAAAAGCTATTCTTTTTCTAAATAATAGATATTAAATTGTCTTTAAAAAAAGAAGAATTAAGCTTATAAAATCTTTAAAATTGCTCAATAAAATTTGCATCATTATTTCATTTTAACATGTTTTTATTTTCACCTATATATTCTGTTAAAATGACTATTGTACATTTAATTTTCTCAATGCATTAATCCTAGATACTTATTACACAAAACTATATTTTTGTTATTATTTCATTCATTTTAATAAAATCAATAAATTACTTTTATTAAACATTTCCTTCAGATTCACTGTTTTAATTATCTGCAAAACAGTCTATAAATCAGCTCAAAACCTTTTCAATTTTTTGTGTCCCTTATTCTACTATCAAATATAATTAGTTCCTTCCTTAAATCGATAATCAATTTGTTTCTTCTACTATTTCACTTTTCTCTTACATCTCTATAAATCTATCAAATATTTTTCAAAATTCCTCTTTCTCTTAAATACATAATCTAGTGCCCTCCCCCCCCCCCTATAATTTCCACAATAATTAATCTCTTTTCAATCCCTAATGTTAATAATCTTAGTCTTCTAACTTAACTTTTCTAGTCTCCAAATATTCATCTCAATAGCTTCATCTTTTTGTTCTTTTTTCTTAATCATCCAATCTTTATCCGAATTCTAACTTTAATAGAAGAAAATAATCACATTCTCTTTAAAAGGCTCGTTATCTAATTTAATTTTTATTCTATCACATCTATTGCCATTCCTACCATCAGTTACATCAACTTGGAGAGGACTTCCGGATAATTACAATATTAATATTTCAATCCTTAAAACAGCTGAATTGGGAAGTATAATTTCTGGAAAATTTTAACAATTGAAAGATTATGAAAGAAAAATCTTTATGTCAATTAGGAAGTCAGATATGCTGTGTTAAAAAGTATGTCTTTTATCATTTTATATATATATATATAAGTCTAATTATAAATCCAACTTTAAAAATTATAGAAAATAAAAAAAGAAATATTTCTGAAATAGGTTGCAGATAGATAATTGTACAAAAAGTAATATATATCTTTTAAAAAAATATTAAAACACAAAATGTTTCATTCATTGAGATATCTAGTCATCTATCTATATTCAAATAATTAACAGTTCACTCAGTTACTATGAAAAGAAATGAATACTCTCTAGGATTAATATTTTCTCTCTAAAATTTCTGTAAAAAATTCTAACTGATTTCTCATGTTAATGGTTAATCAGAATATATTATGCATTGAATAATTATTATCTGGATTAATCACTTTTATGCTTGAAAGCATTTGTACAAGATATATAGTAGCACAAATTTTCAAAAAACATCATATATGTAAAAAATAAAAAATACTAGTTTATAAAATTAAATAAAAAGTAAAATAAAAGAATTTTTTATTTCATTATTTGAAAATATCTACCTGGAGAGGAAAATGATTTCCAGGAACAGCTGGTATTCCTGTCATAAAGTCTGAAGTAATAAAAGGACGTATGACAATAGATCTTTGAAATGATGGGAGTCGAGCAGCAGGATCTCGATCAAAATGCAAAGGCAATAAAATAATAGGCATTTGACTGATTTTAGATAAGTATCCACTTTGCTGAAGAACTTTATGAGCTAAATAATCAGCTTGGCGGAGAGTGCTTAACACATTGCCTTTAAGAAATGTGGGAGTAACATCATGCAATTGTTCTCGTGCTAATCCACCAAATATATAGACAATTCTAAAAGAAAATAATAAAAAATTTGTCATTTATTTATTTTATATTGTTAGTACATTTTCCCTTTTTTGCACACACACACAAAATTTATTAACAGAACATACTATAGTATGCTACACTATTACAATACTATCCTTGGTATGAATGGTAATTATGCAAATCTTTCATTATTTTAAAAAGATGGTTATTATGTTTAAACAATTCTTAATGAAGATTTTCATTTTGTAATTGAATGTAGCGACTATGAAACAGCACATGGTATATATGATTTGAATCAAAACTATCTGCAGATATCTGGGATCTTTACTTTCTTCTTCATGCAATAGCATATTAGTGTCTTACCTCTTTCTATGAGAAAAACTGTAATTTTATGTCATTTCTATAATCTTGTGTTGCAATGGATAGTAAAAAAATCCATTGACTCAAAAGATTTTTTTCTTTAAACTTATCGCTTTAAACAGATTTTAAATATTCATTGAGATTTCTGAAATTTATTTTTAAGGTATGCCCTATTCAGCTGGTATCAGCAGAAAAAAGTTCCTTACAATGAAGTTTTGAAAAATTCATATGCAAATGTGGAAGATGCTAATATAAATTTGTCTCTATTTAATTGCTATTATAAGTTCCTTTTTTTTAAACATTAAAACTCTCCCAGGTTAAATATTGTAACAGAATTATCAGTCTTAATAAAAGACTAGCCCATAAGGTTCATGAGATGTAAGCTGTGAGAAAATTATTCTATTCTGGAAAATGTTTTTCTCCGAATATTTAAAAGAACCTTTTTATAAGTGTTTTCGATTGGCTAGTGAATAGGATGACACCAATAATTTATATTCATTGAAAGTGGTGAAACTTTTAATAAAGGTATAAGATACTTACAGATTATCTTGATGATTGCAAAAGATTGTAAATGCAAATGGGTAAGTGTAGATATCCAGATCAGACTAAGAAGATAGAAATGGTCTTTCTCATTCTGGGCACAAGTGGTTTGAGTTAATTTTGCATTATATTATTAAAGATAATGCTTTAATATCTTAATCAAAAAATCTCTAGGGACAATAAATGAAGCATGTTGTATGTAATTCAGGTTATAATAATTATCCAAATTTTTTTATTTGTAAAAAATGAGTCTGAGGCTTAGAGAGATATTAATGCCCATCAAACATCTGCTTTAGCATGTGAACATGATACATTGCTACTAGTGAACAGACCTTAAAGACAAAGGGACTTTTTTTCTTCCTTTGATCAAAGAGAAGATCGATTATTGTAATCAAAGGAAAAAAGTTGATAGTAAAAGGTGACGGTTATTCTTGATAGACTGCACATAATTATAATTATAGGATTAAGATATGGCAAATATTTTAAAAAATTAAATCTCTATTAATAATATTTAGAGAAATTTTTTTCCATTCATATCCACCATTCTAAAATTCTTATGAATGAATGATACAAACATCTAGCTATTTATGTGACATCATTTTAATTATATTACATATATGACTGTCTGACTCTACCTTTTTAATTGTTCGCTCATTAGCTAAATGCTCTAGGAATCTATGTTCAATTCCTTCATTTTAGCCTTTATTTATTGGTAAATATGTCAAAAGCAGTAATCATGTAAATACACACACATATATATATTGTACCATGAACATGCATAATATGTATCAACATTAAGGAGAGAATTAGAGATTGTTGAAAGAAACAAATAAATAAATATGTATGCTTAGAATAATAATAAAAAAATGTAATTACCATTCAATATTGTATTTTAGAGATAATTATTAAAGCAATTCTCATTTGATCATCTATAAAATATATATATATATATTGAAACCATTATGGGTTTCATAGCATCCAACAACATAGTAGTGTGTGTGTGCATATATATATATAAAGTTGAAAGGAAAAGTAGAAATAAACAATCAATTTTATTTTGTAGATATTTTCTACATTACACTGAAATAACAGAAAGATTAAATAATTTTGAATTTAAATTTTTTTAATTATAAATTAAACATTTAAAAAGATCTAATTAATATTTTATTAATTCTGATTTTGAAATTAAAACAAGCATGTTTTTATGTTAAAATAGACATACTGATAATTATAAAATTCCACTATCTATTATAAAAATCTTTTTTTTTAAAGTAATGTTGTATAGGATTAAAGTGAACTGAAGAGTCATTAACTTTTTTGAATCAAGAAAAAAAACACTTTTAACTAATGTATTTTTTCCCACACACTGACTATAAAAGGATTGAAAAAAAGATTAGCGGATGGTTCTGGGTAATTCTTAAGAGTTCTAAGACTTGGACAGATTATGACAGAACTACCATGAAGAAATAATTAAAGGTAATATAGTGAATCCAATGGCTACTACTAGTTCACAATGGTGGAGTTTGGATTTACCTAGAAATAAGTTTTTCTGCATTCTCCATAGCCGACATTGAACTAGATGGCTTGCCAGAAGCCTATCCAATCCTAGCCTAAATGGAGTTAATTGAATGTCAATAGTTACCTGAATTATATCTTTCCTGATGATGACTATAAGCCAATCTACTGTTTTAAAAGGGACCAATTTACCAAGACAAGCCATCAGCATGCTGAAGAATTAGTTATCCATATGCTGTTTTATCTATATGCAGTGAACCACAGATAAATGTGCAGCTGGTGAGTTATTTTAAATATTTCCTTAAAAATGACATTTTAACTTTTTAGCAGAAATGACCGTGTCAGGATGGTCACAGCTTGAAGTCGCTTGAAAATGGGGTAATTTTTTAGCTACAATAATGTTTTTACGCTTATTTTAAAGCTTAAAATGTACTGTAAGATCTGCCCTCTCCAATTATTTTACAAGTAAAAAAATCAATAATATTGATGTAAGAAGTTATAACAAAAGAAGTCTTTCCTAGAAGTTGATTACTTAGTTCATTCTTTAGAAAAACTGAAAAGCACCTGTCAACAATTTTGATTGCCCCAAGCTCTTTATTTTATTTTCAAATGAAAGTTTTAGTGTATTTTTTTTACATATTATAAATAATTTTGATAAAATATGCCAAAGATATAATTGTTTTAGAAAAATAGTAAGATTTTATTAAAAAATTCTTTATTTTTACATGAATGTAAATTGAAAAAGAAAATAGCGCTTGCAAAATTTTCACACCTGTCAACAATTTTCATCGCTCCAATCTCTTCATTTGATTTTTCAAATGAAAATGAATGTTTTAGTGTATTTTTTTTATATTATAAATAATTTTGATAAAATATGCCGAAGATATAATCATTTTAGAAAAATAGTAAGATATTAGTAAAAAAATTCTTTACTTTTACACGAATGTAAATTGAGAAAAAAATCAATGATATCAGCAGCAGTTTGATTTAGGTTTTCCAATATCGAATATTTTTTTAATTATAAATATAAATTTATTTTTGAAAAAACTTTCGTTCACTTTCATGATCTCACAAATTATTAATTTATTTTTTACAAACTAAACTAAAATGAATATATTAAAAGATGAATATATTTTTACTGCTCTGTAATTGACCAATCAAAAGTTGTAAAACTTTAATTCACTTGGCCAATAAAAGAACTGTTCAGTTAAAAAATAAATTTTTCAAGGAAAGAGTTAAAAGTGAAACAAGTAAAATAATTTTTGCTTAATTTAAAAGTCTAAGATAATTAATTCATAGAGGATTTTATATTTTATAAAAGAAAAAGTAGATTCCAAAAGCATTTCTAGATTGGAAAACAAAGGAACTTGCTGGAATATTTTTTTAAAGACATTTATAATTAATCAAAAGTAACTGTTCAAGATTGATATAATTTTTTTAAAGAAAAAGAAAACTTTTATGAAGAGCCGTCGAAGAATTTAATAACTGATTCTTATTATTATTTTTTATATATACTCATGTATGCATGAATTTTATGTATACATTCAACAGGGAATTAATTGTGAAAAATATATTTTTAATAATTTTATTATGTTGACAAATTAAAATATGATATAAACGACAGTGTGCTCATACATTTCCATGTGCACACACATATGTTAAATCAGTTATTAATTATGTATTATAAAAAATGATTTCATTTACAGGTTTATGACAATTTAAATATATTAATAAATTATTATATTTCATGTCTGTGTGCTGATATTATATATGTTTTATATAAACCCAATATGAAATATTTCTATCATAAAAATGTGATAACTTATTTTTTTATTATTATTTATTATTATATCACAATTCCCATATGATACTGTATGGACATCTGTATGTTGATATCAATGCATGACAGACATGTATGTTAAAATTAATAATTTTTTTATTATTATATGAAAATTCAAATATGTTCATAAAATATTATACTGCATGTCTGTCTGCTAATATATATATGTTTTATGTAAACCTATTGGAACATATATGTAAATCATAATGAGATACCATATTTTTTTTTGTATATTAATCAAAATCAGAAGACTTAATTTATATGTGTATAGCCATATTCTGCAGACTTTAATTTCATTTTTTATTGTTATTAATAAATTGATATTTCATTGTTAAAATTATTCCAGTGAACTTATTCAATCCTAAATAATTTTAGATTATATTGTAACAGTCATATTTGAACATCCACGCAACAAAATCCAGAGTTTTGGTAAATTATACCAAGGCTGATCTAGATGAGGGTTTGAGACCAAATCTGACCGCACCTCAGCTCCTTCACCAACACTCCCTGACTTACTACCTTATGAATGACATATATGAGGCTACACTCGTAATCTCTCAATTTCCGCGCCGGCAATAGCAAAGGGAAAAATTAGAGACTCGGGGATATTTAACTAAATGTTTTATAGCTTAACCAAACACACTCACACAACCTATGGCTGATTATCTCATGCATATAAAATCATTATGGATGGTAGTTTAATATAAATAAAGTGAATAATACTGCAGACGTTAATAGATTTTAAAATTATTTAATATTGACAAAACACAAACAATAACAATTAAATATACTGAATATTCCATTCGCAGGTGAGATGGTGAAAATACGAACTACACGTTCTGTAATCAATTGTACTTAACGATCATTATTCTATTATATCGTTTATACGTTAATAATTATTTTACGTCTATACTGATGTCTAAATCATGTTTTGCCATTCCTACTCAGTATGTTAAGGGTTAACTCTAAGAGAGTGGGAACTTTATACAATGTGTACTTAAATTTATCATTACCCGATGAGCAGACAATGTGCTCTTTATGTAGGTATTCTTAGATAAACTAGATCTTAGGTTCAGATCAATGCTGAACAATTAATATACAGCAGATGAACTGGCGTTTTGTAGCATAACTTCTGAGGCTATGGCGCTATGCAAATTACATCAGATGCGGCTTGAATGTGCTTTTACTCATGAGATTCAGCAGCATTTGCTCGGTTCTCAGATACCGCTCGCCTGCTATACATGAACTTTTAGTTCGGATGCTCGAACAGCCACGATATAAGATGCTGGATTCCGGTGTTCCAGTTTTAAAGGAGGAAATGGGTATGACCCTTAAAATCATTATCCCATTCAAGAGAAGGCTGCCCGAACTAAGGATGATAAGATGGCCCTTAAAACCTAATCTTATCTTAACAATTATATGATAGCAAGGCGGAATGCACCTCAGTGCTTCGTAAAAACTCATTCACAACGCTTTTGGAATCTTAATTATAACAACTAGTAAAGCGCGAAATCTATAGTTTCTTCTGCAAACTACCCTATGCCAGTTAGTTAAATAAACACTGAAATTGTGCTAAAGAGGACTTTATTAAAATTGGTCTAGTTTATTAATTTACTACATATTATATGCAATTACATTAAGGGGGTCTAAAGCATATCTGGGGCTTAAACTTGGCTAACTACTGAATATGCCTTAAATTATCACTCTCCTTTATTTAACCAAACAAACCTTTTAATAAGCAACATATGTGATATTAAGCTACACATAGCAGTTCAAATAATACATCAAGGTAGGTTTCGGACCAGAGACAATCTATAGATATGCCAAACAGCATAATTACTTTATTTGAGAACAAAACGTCTCTTTAAGTTATACTAATTAATAGTCTCTGCTCCGAAGGCAAAGCATAAATCAATAAATGCATTTTAACAAAATTTATATATAGATGCAAAAGTATAGACGCAAATAGAGAAAATAATAAGGCAAATAAGCTTTTATAAGTTGAATTTAAAAAAGAGATTTAAGAATTTGAGATCAGGCAAGATTTACATTTAACTTTTAAAGTATTTTAAAATTATACAGGTTGAGATACGTTTATCTAATACAGTTAATTACTTTAAGAGAGAATACACCTTTTAAACATAGTGTGATTAATTTATAAGATTTGAATGGAAGAGTTTGTGCACATTACTTATTATATAGCTAGCTTTAGGAAAGATTTATAGATGGCTATAGCTTTTAGATTTAGTTTGATTGAGAAGTGGTTACCGGTTATTTATCTGAAGGCTTGCAGCTTGAAAGTATGAAATACACGCATGGACTGATTGATCTGAGCTGGTTCATCATTGGGCTATTCTTTAAGTAGGGCTGTGGTTTGGGTCTCCGGGCTCCATAAAACGGTTCTTGACCATCGGGAAGATGGCCTTTGCTTTTCTAGCCAATTATTTGCATGGTAGAAACTGGGCCTGCTGCCTGGACATAAGTTGAAACACGAGTAAAGCAAAAATGGATGATGATTTCCTTTCAACTGCCTTTTTTATACTTTTTAACCCCCCCCCTCTTACAGTTCATTCACAATCTTTATTTTTAGACTTTTAAAACCTAAGAAGTCTTAAATGCATCAGCTTTAAACGAATCGGTTGATTGATTTCAGGTTTATTCATTGTTCCTTTTATTTTTCTCAGATTCCAGTTCCAATCTGGATTTCAGTGCAGGTTTAATTGTCCAACTTTTATTTTATTAAGAATCCTAAAATCTGGATTTGTACCGGCGGTGTCTCATGAGATTGGTAAAGTTCTTTTTTTAAACATTGGATTGCTTCTCCTTTTCTTTTACTGAAAGAGATTTAAGCTGCTAGCGTTTTATCCTAGACGTGAGACATCTACCTTTGTTTTTAGTTGCTCTACATGGTTAAGTAATTGGGTACTTTAAAGCCAGTTTGAAATACTTTAGAGAATTCTGTTCTTATCTAATATAATTTTCCCAGCTTGAAACCAATTCAATTATTTAAAATCATAAGATGAATATTTATAAAATTATAAGGTGTGTACGTTATATAATGATAATATCATTCAGATGTGAATATACCATTTTTAGCAAGTAGAATTATTACAAAATATACATATAATTATAGCAGACATGTGTGCATATACAATTACACACATATACGTGTAAACATACGTTTTTATACATGTTAAATTCCCAAGTATACAGTTATATATATGTGTACCTTTAGGGTTTGAACTAGGGAAATGAAGGCTATTGATTTCTAGAATAGGTGAAACGTATGACGATGCAATCATACTGTTTCAATATGTTGCATCATCTCTTGCTCACAATACTAGTTATAGAGCTTATGTTCTCTGAGTTAGATTTATGCATAATGATCTGTTATATAAACAGGGGTTATATTAGTGTTTATGGGTATCCAATTAATGATGATCCTGGACTGGTGCAAAGGGGATATCCTTTAAAGTCCATAACTACATTTTTAGTTTAGTATTTATTTAGAAATTAAAAATATAGTTGACCAGTATATTAATAGTACTAAGTGGCTAGTACATTGATGATGATAAGCATGTTTTAATATTCCAGCATTATTGTTTTTATTGTTATATATATTCTGATGGATTAGCACTTAAGTTTGTGCATCCAAATTAATGTTTAAATAATCTGCCCCAATGGCAAATGCTAAAGAATTAGCCTGCTCTATAGTAGACTCATTTCAAATCAGGTCACAAGATGGACTGTTGATTTTATTGTTAATCATTCATGAAAATGAATGAGTATAACTTCTGGATAATGCTGGTAAACTTATAATTAATATATTTAATATAGTTAACTTTGCTGATCTCTCAGACTGATCTCATGCTCATAAATTTGATATTAAATTTTATATTTTGTTTATTTGGGAATAATGATGGGTTCCCATCTCCTCATAATTATCACTATTACAAATAGTTACCCAATTGTGGAAAATTGTAATCACAGATTTTCTTTGTTTTAACCCTATATTTTCCATACTGTTACAATATGTTTAATTGCAAAATATAGATTAAAACTCAATCTAATTACCTATAATTAGCAAAAAAGAATGTTTTATCAATTAAGATAGTTTTTTTAAATTAAAGATGGCCAATAAGAATGTCAAATCATAATAAAAGATAATTAGAAAAGGAATTCAGTTTAAATTATGAAAATAAAAATAAAAATATCTATACAAATAAGCTTTTTTAATCATATATTTTTTATTTGTAAAGTACACATTTCTATTCTGCTGTACAGAGTACGCTATTTTGCAGTCAGATAAAAAATAGATTAAAAAAAAATTATCTGTTTCATGTTGTAATTTATTTAAAAAATTAAAAGAAAATACTTATTAAAATAATAATTGTGTGGAATTGAATGCCCGCAAAAGTAAAGAAAGAAAAGTGCAATAAAGTGCATGCATAGGGAAGGTCATGAGATATATAAAATTGATCTTCGGACTTAAAAGTGTATGTGTATTTTTTAAGGAAGTAGATAGAGATCTATAGAAAAGCTAAAACCAACACAAAGTAAAGCTGCTTTATGAGAATTCCAATGCCATGATAATTTATTATGCAGAAGCTCCTAACTACATCAGAGAAATGATCCACATGCATGGTTAGATACCATATACATCTGTTGATGCCTTCTGAGCTCTACTACTGAAAGGATGCTTTGAACTAAGATGCCATGCCTATATCACACCAAGGGTGCATACAACCTAATAGCTGAACTAAATCATAGATAAAATAATGATAAAATTGCAATCTTAAATTCATGGTCATGGTTTCATTACAAACTACCATATGATAAAAGAAAAATCCACAGGGAGATCTAAGAAATATATCTTATAAAAACCTTGTTTTATTTGATTCGTTCTTATAAAATATACCAACTTAAAATGAACTAATTAGAACTTGATAATGAACTTTCTTGAAGAAATTTATTTATTATTTTTATTAATACAACTAAATAATGTGCTATTATGTATTTGTATTATTACAATTAATTTATAAGAAGTATATATATGTTCTTAGAATGTGAGTGAAGGTGAATAATGAACTTTCTTGAATAACTTTATTATTTTTACTATACAACTAAATAATGTGCTACTATGTATTTGTATTATTACTATTAATTTATAAGAATTATATATATATATATATATGTTCTTAGTATGTGAGAAGGTGGGTGAAGGTGAATAGATTATATGTATATTTGTTATTTTATTAAATGGTTGTTTAAAAAAAAAATAGAATTCAACAGACTTTTTGATTCTTTCTTTACATAGGAACAAATATTGATAAACTTTATCTTAAGATACTTAGCTAAGTAAAAGATTCCCAAATCTACATAATAATAATAAAAAAAAAAGATAAAAAGATGGGTTAATTGATGTTGAGATAGAGAGTTAATACAACAATTCAGTGACATTGGCGACTGAAAAATAAAAGCAGTCTCAGATGTGAAAGCTGGTATACATTACAATAATAAGAATTTTTTTTTGCAGGGATATATTTTTTAATATCTGA